>RJWJ010011172.1:0-45009 GCA_004363605.1 Indri indri
TAATTTCCTTCAAGAACTTTTCCTTTGCATTCACAACTTGGCTGTTTGGTTCGAGAGGTCTAGTTTTTGACCACTCTCACCTTTCAACATGATTAATGACTAAGTTTAATAATTTCAGCTTTTGATTTAAAGTGAGAGATGTGTAATTCTTCCTTCCGCTAGAGCACTCAGAGGCCATTGCAGGGCTACTAATTGGCCTTGTTTCAATATTGTTTTGTGACAGAGAATAGGGAGGCCCGAGGAGAGGGAGAAAGATGGGGGAACAGCCAGTGGTAGAACGGTCAGAATACATAAAACACTTATCAAGTTTGCGGTCTTACGTGGGTGGGGTTCCTGGCACCCCAAATTAACTACAACATCAAAGATCACTAGTCACAGATCACCATAACAGATAATAATGAAAAAGTATGAAATATTGCAAGAATTACCAAAATGAGGCACAGACATGAAATGAGCACATGCTGCTGGAAAAATGGCACCCATAAACTCGCTTGGTGCAGGGTTGCCACAACCGTTAATTTATAAAAAAAAAAAAAAAAAAAAAAGCGATGTTTGTGAAGTGCGATGAAATGAGGTATGACTATACTCAGTTTTTAAAGACATTATTTATATACTAAGATGGACAAATTTAGGAGCAATGAATGTATTTAAGTAATCAACCTGTCAAGATTTTTAAAAATCAGCCTTAAAGATTTAACACATTAACTGCCACATGAGTTGTATTTAACTCACACTAGTTTTGACCCCAGGGCCTGATGAGGCATATGTAACTTATGTCTCTTCATCTTGGGAGCCGGGTGAACTATTTTTCAAGTTGCATATTACTCCCGCACAGAAAACAATAACAAATTTTTCATTAAATTAGAAAAGATTGTTTTGTTTTAGAAGTTTTTATTCTATTTTTGTAATAAAACACCATGGCCCCAGGGAAAACAATTTTTTTTCCTAGTGTTGCAGTCAATGTGTTAAATTACCAGTGTGGCTTAGTAAAAACTGGAAACTTATGTTCTGTTTTCTTTTTTCCAGCTCTGCCATAAAGTAACTGTGAAGTTCCATGCAATCCCCCTTATTCCCCTGGCCGTGCGATCCCCTTAATACCCTGTCCTCTGTCAAATGAGGACACAGAACCAAAAGTTTGCCAAGGTCCCAACTAAGTAAACCACATAGACAAGAACACAGGTATAGATGTATAAAAGTTACTTTGAAAACACAATAAAAACAAATTAACACTACTGACAAACATGACTTACTGTAGTAAAAATTTAGCAAAGCAAACTGCTTAGTGACCTATGTACCATTCACATGAGTCTCTAAAATATTCAGACAACTAATACCAATCAACATGCTTAAAGACTGGTTAGACAGGTAGCCAGGCCATTGGCAAGACAGCCGAAGCTTGGCAAAAAACTGGGCAGCAAGATGACCAACAATTTGATTTCAAAGGTAAAAACCACTAATTCTTGTATTACTGATGTTTCAGTATGAAAGCAGATCTGTGAGTTCCACTTATCACATGCCCGTCTCATCATGCTTCCTTTTCAGTTACCTTTGCTGCTAACCTAGAATTGCTACTGGCCTTGGCTTCTCAGGCCTAGACTCCTATATAAAGACTTCCAATGGATCTCCCCACCTCCAGACTCTCTGGTTTCTAATGCATCTCAGGCAGCACAGGTGAGATGCATCGTCCTAAACAACCATTATTAAATGGCCCTTTAGGAAGATGACTCCTGGAGTTAAAACCATGAATTTCCTTACTTTAAACTCAAGGCCCTCTCTAGTTTTGGCACAACTTTCTCAGTTTTATATCACAAAATTCTTCTCCCCGACTCAGTGCCACAATCTGGCACTGCAGGCATGTTGTTCCCGTAGTGTTCACTAGGCCTTCCCACTTCTATGACAATCTCTTGACTTCTTCCTCTTCCTCCCCCTCAGTTGTCTAGCTGAAATATCATTTTTTTGCCTTCAATATAGCTGCAATCCACAAATATTTACAGAATGTTTTCTATACGCAAAAATGTCCTAAAAGCAGTGGAACATGAGGGACCCCATAGAAGAGCAAGAAAAAATGGACAAGCTCACAAATGATAATATCCCAGAAGGATGTGACCTCTTTGTTCTTCACTTTGTACCAGTTATTTTGTGCATTCTTCTAGGATGGGGGCCATGTCTTGGATATCTTTTTAATTCATTATGGTGCATTAAGAACAGTACCTTAGTTACATAAGCATTCAATAACTACCAGTTGAATGAATACAGACCAGTACAGATCTTTCAACTCTTTTTTTCTGCCTTACTTGATTAAAAAAAAATTATACTTCTCATCTCTTGGGAAACTTTTGCCCTTTATACAACTCTACCATTTATTCTAAAGTAGCCCATTCACGGTATCAATCAAATAGGCTAATGTTAAATCTGGCAAATGCCATTGCATTTTGCTTAGTCTCTTGGAATAGAGAGACGCATGTATGAAATATGGTTAGTTCTAGTTTATGGATTTTCTCCATTTAAATGAGGGAATGGTCCACTCAACTTTCTGCACCTGAGGCTTTCCCCACCCAAAAACATGCTTTTAAAAAGTAAATAAAAATTTGGGCCCAGAATATCAAATTATTTTTAAGTTTATATTTTCCCAGAACTAGGTGCCATGATTAATCATATACTTAATTAAATTAATGCCACTCAGGAACATTTTAGAAACTGTCATCATGCACAGAAAAGAAACAGAGGAGAGATTATTGTTTTTTTCTTCTCCAGCCAGAAAATGACTTATATCAAATATTTATGAAAAACTCTAATGAAACAGAACAAAAGAGAATGCAAAAAGTTTTAAATCTAAAGTCAAAGGTATACAGAGGAAATGGAAAATGGGGCTGCACACAGGTGATTTATTGAACGGCAACTGCTCTTGTTTCCTGGCATACATATAAGCGAGCACCTGCAAGAGGTGATAACTTTAAAGACCTTACACTTTTGTAGATGTTCATAACTCCAAAATTAAAACTGCATATCAAAAAACTAACACTTCGTTTTCCAAAGATAATTTAGGATACTGAAGCTAAAAGGCTAATTTTACCTCCGAATGTGTGTCGGCTAATACAACAAAATCAGACGAGGTCACTTCTGTAAAGTGGGGTGAAAACTTTCTGGAATAAAATATTTCCTTATATGATACTTTACTTGTCAAGTTGCAAGTGTACATCTCCCTTACCATTCAAGGTATAAGAACTACAGGCAGTTATTAGCTCAAATATGACAGAGGGCAAATTTATTTAAGATCTAAGTAAAAGTCTGGAAGCTTCGTTCTAACATATGCGAAACTGCTCTTTAACAGTGGATTTTTTTGTTGTTTTAAAATGCTTTTTTAATAAGTCTCAAGAATTAACACCTACAAGCCAAGAGCTCTACCTCAAGGCAATTACTAATTCAAAGTCCTTCAGATTTTCCTGTTGTATGTCACGTGTTAACGAAATAATAAAGAGGAGGACAGGACAGGACACTCTAAAAGGGGCAGACACAAATCCTACACACACATCTTGGAAACAATTCCTCCAGCTTTGTGAGCGGATTTTTCAGAGCCTTCCCTCCAACATCTCTTGTGAAGCTCAGAAAGCCCTGGGAAAGGGGAACCTGGTCGCTTCAGATGCAGCCAGGACTAGAAAAGAGGGGTCCGGGTTCCCCGTTTAGCCAGCCCCGCCGAGCGGACACTCCCCTGCTCCTTCTCCCCTCTCCGCGCCGGGGCGCGCGCCCGCTCCCGGCTGGACCTCAGGCAGCCGGTGCGCCGAGCCTGGAACACAGGCGTCGGCGTCGGGCGCCAGGCTCCAGCTGCTCCCCCGGAGGATGACCCTTCTCTCGCAGCCCAGTTCCAAGGAAGAGGGTCGGAGCTGGTGAAAACCGCCATAACTGCCAAGGACCCCTCGCCCCTGCGGAGGCCAGCCCTGCGTCGGCGGCAGAGGTCAGGAGAACCCACTGGGCTCCAACCCGGCTCTTCACACTCACCTGCCTCCCCCGGCGGCCCCCGCGCCAGCTCCCGCGGCCCCGACGCCGCCAGATCCCGTTCCCGGCCGCAGCGCCATCTTGCTCCAGGCCAGCCGCTGCCGCCGCCGCCACCTTATCAGCAGCTGTCAGCTGAAGACAGCCACTTCCGGGGCAAACCCCAGGCCCCACCTTGCCGCGGACCGTGCGACGGGGCGGGGCCGTTCGCCCACGTGACTCCCCGGCCCCTGAGAAGGAGTGGCGTGCCCTCGTCACGTGACCCGGCGCCGCCGGGGGTCTTGCAGGTGCACTTACAGCTCCGGGGTTAGTGGGGCGGGCTTGGACGCCCCTCCAGGAGCTGATTCATTGTCTGGCAAGGCCCTCTGCAGGGCCCA
Source organism: Indri indri (assembly GCA_004363605.1). Lineage (NCBI taxonomy): Eukaryota > Metazoa > Chordata > Mammalia > Primates > Indriidae > Indri > Indri indri. The sequence goes on from RJWJ010011172.1 coordinate 4,368, forward strand.
GCTGGCGGCCAAGCGGCAACGCGCATCTGTTCCCTCATCTCGGTTAGAGGAAAGAGTAGATTTTTAAATTGGATGGTGGATACACGGGTGTTCTTTCATTGTTACTTTTTTACTCATAATGGGTCCTGGATGGACCTTTAATAGCCTAGCGGCACTGATAAGTAATCAGCTCGCTCCCCTTTCCCTGGAACTCCGCAGCTTCCTTTGACACCCGTCTTAGACACCGAAGGCATTTAAAATTTATTTTCATAAACCAACAAAGAGCACATAAACCCAGTACACGTAAAAAACCTCCAATGTGCACTACTCTTGTGTTTGGTTCTGCCACAGTGCCACCTAGTAGTCCCTTTGTTTTTCCTATTCTTGCAGGCAGGGGCAAAACAATGGTGTTTGAAAGGCAGTTCATAATTTCTTTGAACCTATCTGGGCATATTTTTTACTGTGATTTTTTTTCTAATCAGACTATCTATCTGTTTGCTTACTAGCCAAGTAACGGATTCATTGTAATTAGCTTTTTCACTCTTGCCTCAAGGCTTTTTTACTGGGAATTTGTAATAAGTTATTTGTTGGGCAAATAAATCACTGGTCAGAAAATTTATGTGCATTTTTAAAAAATCGTCAGTGTCCTTAAGAGTATTAGCGTTTTGCAGATGAGAAAATCAAGGTTAAAGAGTTAATGTCATTTGTCCAGATCATACAAGCACCTGCTGCAAGCAGGACCAGGATTCAAACCCAGGTCAGTTTGACTTGAAAATCCCGGCTCCTTTCACTAGAACCAGCTGTTCATTATTATGTGTTGTTTTGTTTTTTTTTTTTTTGTAATCGTCTACTTACAAATTTCACTCCTTCCCTTCTTTGGGTGAAACTGAAATTTACATAGCAGATAGTTCCAACTACTTTAAAGGAGGTAAATTCAATATTAATACATTGACAAACCAAGTTGGTAGAGGTTTCTTTAGAAACTTTATTTATGGATTCGTACTTACATAGGAGAAAATACTAAAAATAAAGTTAAATCAAGCATTATAGATGAGACCTTTTTTGTTGTTTTGAGACAGTCTCGCTCTGTTGCCCAGGGTAGAGTGCAGTGGCATGATCATAGCTCACAGCAACCTCAAACTCCTGGGCTTAAGCAATCCTCCTGCCACAGCCTCCAAGTAGCTGGGACTATAGGTGCACGCCACCACACCCAGCTAATTTTTTCTATTTTTAGTTGCCTTGCTAATTTTTTTTCTATTTTTTAGTAGACACAGGGTCTTGCTCTTGCTCAGGCTGGAGACCTCCATTTGTGTCTGGAATACTTTGTTCCTCTTCTTTGCCTCTTGATTTCTGTATCTGCAGGACTCATTTCAGGATGTCAGCCTTCCATGACGTCCCCAATCTGGGTTGGATGGCCTCCTGTGATGCTTCAGCATCATGACCTTACATCTAACAGCACTTGTCACACTAGTCATGTAGAACATGTTTCAGTCAACTATGGACAGCATATACAATGGTGGGACAAGACGCCGAGGTGGAAGACAGTGATGCCGATGATCTTGACCCTGTGTAGGCCTAGGCTAGTGTGTCTTAGTTTTTAAGAAAAAGTAAAAAGAAAAACTTTAAACAGTTTTATAGAATAAAAATATAAAGAAAATATTTTTGTATAGCTGTGCAATGTTTGTGTTTTAACCTAAGTGTTACTGAAGGAGTCAAAAAGTTAAAAAAAATTAAGTGTCTAAAGTAAAAAAGTTATAAGGGTTAATTTATTGAAGAAAGAAATTTTTTTATAAATTTAGTGTAGCCTACATGTAGAGTGTTTATAAAATCAACAGTAGTGCACAGTAATGTCCTAGGCCTTCACATTTATTCACCACTCATTCACTGACACACCCAGAGTAACTTCCAGTCCTGCAAGTTCCATTCATGGTAAGTGCCTTATACGGGTATACCAGTTCTCTTTTATACCATATTTTTACTGTTCCTTTTCTACATTTAGGTATGTTTAGATACAAAATTACTTACCATTGCATCATAATTGCCTACAGTATTTAGGACAGTAACATGCTATACAGGTTTGTAGCCTACGTGTGTAATAGGCTATACCATTTAGGTTTGTGTAAGCACACTTTATGACGTTCACACAATGATGAAATCACCCAACAACGCATTTCTTAGAATGCATCCATCATTAAGTGACACATGACTGTACTTGTTCCTTTACCTTAGCTGCACGATTACACTGTAAGGGCAAGGACTATGTTATTAAGCCTTGTATTCCTAACAAAATTTATAATGTCTGTTGAAAGAGTATTTGTTGTGAGTATACCATATCAGGCACAGTACTAGGTACTTCTAATCTTGAGCTATGGACAATTTCATAGATAAAAAAAACTGATGCTCTGAAAGATTAAGATATTCAAGACAGAGTCTACCTGTCCTGACTCTGGAATAAAAAGCTAAAAATAAAAGAAATGAAATAAATTTACTTCAAATGCTGCTGAGAAAAGGTTATCTATGTTATAGTTTTGTGGTAGTACTGGTAACACTCTTGTCATTACAAGGCATCACTCTAAGTACCTTACATGTATGAAGTCTATTTTTTTATTCCACTGTACAAAACTAGCAATTAAGAACAATCTGCTAATAGCAAATAGTTTCCATCACTATATGTCATAATCCTTTACCTTTGGCAGAGACCTGCTTACTAAATGGCTGAAGGGCCATCAGTCAAGTCTCAGGACACATAAGCTGTAAGAGAATGAAGCCAGTGGTATATCAAGTAACAGGAACACTCCTCCTTATCAGGATAAAATGATTATCAGTTTTCGAGTAAAATAATCTTAAACGGAAAGACATAGGAAACAGCATGGTTAAATGATGGAAAATGAGGTAAGAACAGGAGAGGCAGATCATAATCTTGTAGTTGCAACATTATGATAGCTAAGGTATGAGCTACCTTACCACTGAGGTATAAGGGTACTTAATAGACCAAAGAATTTAAAATCCTAGGGAAACTTGAATAACCAGCTCACACCTCAAAAGGCCATTAACAAATTAAGAAATATTAAAGAGAACAGCAGGTTTCTTCTTGGCTGCTGCTTGTCCATATATCACAAAAAAAAAAGTATGTGAAGTATGGACAGCACATTCAATGTCAAGGCTTTATTTTGAAATTCTGTTCCAGATGCCACTCCATAGCATACAGCACACCTTCCTTCACACTTACAGGAAAAAATCCTTAGTAGTTCACCACATTTGGGTGTTGTTATTTTTAGCATAAGCTTTTGTTCTTCTATAAGAAGTATCTCTCTGGATTCAAACCACAGAAATGTCAATGAACATTATTTCCATTGTAGAATCATTTAAAAGTCACCTACAAATTCAAATTCGACATGATGCATTGATAGTTTAGACTCCTTCTTCACCAGTCCCATGTGACTGCACTTGATTCGAATGTTTGGTAGAGGTGGATTTTAAGACTTGAAATATTCCATGAGATACAACATTCATTCACACTGGGAATTACATTTCTGGGGTAGTCTTTTGAAAAGTCCATTATTAACTTTTATCTCCAAGAGCTACTTTCTTCTTTCTGTTCTGACTGGTGACCTTTTTCCTGTGAAAAGCAAAGTAAGGAAAGTTGAGTCAGAAAATTCTAGATATATTAATACTTACTTTCTGTAACTCTACCAACAGTTTAATAAACATTTACTGTATCAAGTATATGAGGCACTAGGAACCCAAACATGCATATTAGACATTGTCTCTGCCCTTTAGAAAATCACAATCACTTGAGTGATACAGAACCATCACGACAAACTACACTACTACATGGCATGAAAGACAGATTCTGATCCTGACCTAATAATGAGTTCACATTAATTCAGTGCTTATTAAGTGCACTTAGAAACTGTGCTTTCCAGGTGTAATTTCGATAATCTTCCTAATAACTTATGAGGAAGATTCCACTATTCTCATTTTAGAGATGAAGAAAATGAGGCTCAGAGTAGTTATTTGTCAGTCATCACATACTGGAAATAAATGTACACATGAACCCTGACAGTATGATTCTAGAGCCTGGTGAATACTGAATATCATTAACTAAGTGTTAACACAGGAAAAGCAAAAAAGAAAACAATCAATGTCAACACACTGTATTATGGTAATACACAGTTCTTTGATGTATATGAACTCGTTTAATCCTCCGACCAACCCCAAAAGGCAATTTCTATTAGTTACATAATTATTTACATTATATATAGGAGGAAGGAGGCTTAGAGAAGTACAGTGACTTCCCCAAAGTCACACAGAAAGTATTAGAACCAGTTCTTCTGGCTCCAAATCCAACTTTCTCCTCCACTACATGGGGTTGAGTTTGTAGTGCCTGAAGTGAGGTCCACAGGGCAACAAAGATTTAGGTTTGTAGCTCAATGGGGATGTTTGGGCTGAATATATGAACTTAAGAGTTACCCAGCATAGAGGTATGAGCTGAGCCTATAGGCGTGGGTGGGAGGGAATTAAAGGAACATCTGTAGTAGAGAGGTAAGCTAGAGTCACATCATGATAGGTCTTGTTTGTATGCTACATTAATAAGTACATTCAAATAGCCTTTAAATGTAAAGAAAATAGAGAAACAACCAAAGCATCTTAAGCAAAGTTTATATCAAGTATCCTCAAAACCTTAGTATAATTTTAAGTTTTAATAACCACAGAAGTATAAATGCTACAAACTTATAAAAATCAACATTTAAAGTGTAATTAAAATGCTGATATATCTTATTAAAATTCAACATAGCCACCATCTTAGGCTCTAGTTGATTTTCAACCTTTGTAAAAACTTTCATCCATTGCTGCTCAGTGCCTGAAAGGACTGCATTTGTAATCTTAGCTTTAAGATCATCTAAAAAAATAAGGTTCAGATGCATGCTTAACAGTGATGCCCCTCCACACACCACACAAGAAAAAGTCTATTGAGATTAGGTGACCAAGGTCACCAAGCATCATGACATTCTCTAAGGGTAATCCACAAAGTGTCACCACAGAAAATTAAAATAAACAATGTAGCAGGCCGAGCACAGTGGCTCATGCTTATAATCCTAATACTCTGGGAGGATGAGGCAGGAGGATCACTTGAGCCCAGGAGTTTGAGGTTGTAGTAAGCTATGATGATGCCACTGCACTGTAGCCCAGGCAACAAAGCGAGACTCTGTCTCAACAACAACAAAACAAAACAAAAAGCAATAAAATTTTGGGATACTTGCACATTGTATATATGTGAACTGAACATTATTTCCCATAGCCAATACCAAAATGTCAAGTAAGAATCTTGTTCCACTTACACAAGGAAAGAAAATTCTAGTTTTCATGTCTTTGTTTGCTTTGTTCCTTCTACATGCCTAAATTTTACCTATCTTTAAAGATAGTTTTACCTCCTTTAAACTTTCTGTAACTACATCAATCCACAATGATCTTTCCCTTCTCTAAACTCATATTTTACTTAAAAATCATTTTCCAATTTTTTTCATCTATACTAACCTCCTTTCCCTAACTTCAGGAAAGGGGTCTCATTTCATATTCATTTGTATACCCTACCACCACCAAGTGCCTTGCAGGACAACTTGGTAAATGCCTACTGGTTGACAGAAACAGTGTTTTCTAATGACTTCCACAGAACAGATGTAAAGTAATGGAAATAAACAGTAACTTATTTCACAATATAGTATCCTAGGCCATTGATGGCACTCTCAGGGAAAAAAAAACAGTAAAAAAATTATTAGAATTCAAGAGTTCTATTAGAGCATATATTAACTTGGTACTGGTAGAATTTGAAGAGTGCCATTTTCCTTAAGTAGTGGAAAGAGTAGTACTGTTCAGAATATTTTGGCCTACCCCTATCAAAATACGTAGCTTCCTAGTATTACTGGGCAAAATAAGGTAGCTCTGTATTCATGCGAAAAAGTCTGTGCTTTAAAAGCCTCATAAAACTCAACTATGCGACTACAATTAAGACTTTTTACAGGTTTTACAACATGCTTCTGCATAAGCCTAAGATTATACTGAAATCCTCCAGGCTATGGAGCTTCAAGGAAGACTCGATCAATTTGAGTCAATGGTCCTAACAATTGGTCTTATTAGCATGTCCTAACGTAGGCTGTGTAAAGATGGTGGGCAGTACAATTCAAATTTATAGTGAACTGAAATCATATTTTCAAAAATGGAAAATCAGATCATTAATCCACAGATACAGAACAATTTTAAGATTAAATCATCCAAGTTCCCAAATCATAGGCAACCTAAGATATATTATTTTTATCATATTTTATAACAGACTGTAGACCTATCAATTCTACTTCTAAAAATTTATCCTAAGGAAAAATAATGCCTAACATAACTATATGATATAGTCAAACCAGCAGCTTTTCTTACCATGTACTTACCGTTTATCCTTAGCTTTTTCTAAGAAATATTTTGGAGTTGTACTAATGCTCTCCCTTTCCAGTGGTTTCTTAATCATCTTTTTCTTTTGTTTGCTGAAAGTTAAAAAGTAAAAGAGGAAATAAATTAAGTGCCAACTTCATTTAGAAGAGCTAAAGCTAAATTAGTTATGATTCTTGATTCACAAAATTCTTTTATTAAACCAATGGTTTAAGGTGGGGCTATATACACATTAACAGATTACCTAATAGCTTTTAGAGAGCTAACCCAAAGGGATGATAAATTCAATCAACTTTTTGAAAGGTACTGATTATGATTAAAATATGTCCTGTGTTAACCTTATATCCTATGTCAATAAGCATCAGACTTTGATTTGGGTCAATTATCTGCTTTTTATCAGTTTTACAAACTAAAATAATTCTAGGCACATACCACTAACACCAAATACTTTTTTAAAAGTCTGAATATTTAAAATTTCAAGCATGAAAAAATGGCAAGGAAATAACATACAGTATTTTAATATTTAAAAGCAAAATTTTTATCTTAAAATGTTCTAAATGTAGTATTACTGTTAGAAGTATAATGTGTAAAAGAGAGTATAAAAGCAAGAAAGTATGAAAGTAGGGTCTCAAAGGCATTTTTGTACACCCATGTTCAGAGTAATATTATTCACAATAGCTAAAACGTGCAAGAAACCCAACTATCCACCAATGGATGAATGGATAAGCAAGATGTGGTATTACATACAAGGAAATATTATCTAGCCTTAAAAGAATGGCAATTCTGACATATGTAACAACATGGACAAACCTTGAGACATTATGCTAAGTGAAATAAGCCAAAAATACTGTATAATTCCACTTATTCAAGATACAGTCAAAATCATAGAAACAGAGAGCAGAATGATGTTTGCCAGGGGCTGGGGAATGGGGAGTTATTGTTTAATGGGTACGTAGTTTCAGTTTTGCAAGATGAGTTGTAGAGATGGATGGTGGTGATGTTTTTTTAACAATATGAATGTACTTAATGCTACTTAACACTTAAAAAATGGTTAAGATGGGCCAAGCACTGTGGCTCACACCTGTAATCCTAACACTTTGGGAGGTCAAGGCAGGAGGACTCCTTGAGGCCAGGAGTTCTAGACTAGCCTAGGCAACCAGCAAGACCCCATCTTTACAAAAAATAGCAAAATTAGATGGGCATGGTGGTGCGCGCCTGTAGTCCTAGCTAGTCGGGAGGCTGAGGCAGAAGGATCACTTGAGCCCAGGAGTTTCAGGTTGCAGGGAGCTATGATAAGGCCACTACACTCTATCTAGCCTGGGCAACAGAATGCAACCCTCTCTCTCTCAAAAAAAAAAAAAAAAAAAAAAAAAAAAAAAAAAAAGGTTAAGATGGTAAATTTTATGTTATATGTATTTTACCACAATAAAAAAAAATTGAGGTAACAGCAAAAAACTGAATGTCAAGCAAGAACAGCAAGTGAGAGAAGAACACATCCAGTTTGACGCCATTTATATTAATATAAGATCAAAACCATGCAAAACTAAACAATGTACTGTTTAGAGACACACACATATACTATAAAATTAAAATAAATAAGGGGCAAGAAAATAAAAACCAAACCAAAACAAAAAGAATGTATATACAAAGAGAAAGAGAGGATCCAGGTAAATTCAAGAGTACCTTAATAGTTTTTGGAAACCTTTTATGTATTCCGGTACAGGACACCCAGCCTGCTGTATAACATTGGCAACACTGAAAAAGGAACCCATAAACAAACTTGTATCTTATCAAACTGATGAGTATGTATATAAACCCTCCATACAACATAAGAGGAACTAAAACTACATAAAGTAATCCAGAAAAGCGTTCTGATATATTAACAATTATCACAAGATGTAAGCATATTAGATAACCGAGAGAACCCACTGGACTGAAATCAGTTTATTAATGAATACTTTTATTTATTTTTTAACTACAGCTCCTTTTAAAACATGATAATGAATACTTTTAGATAGCAGCTATTTCAACATTTATCAAGCCCTAAAATCTACTAAGCCCAATCTTGGAGGAAACAGTGACTGAAGCCAGAGTCAAGCTTAAATTTATTAAGTGACAGTACTTACTATGGGCTTGGCATTGTTGCAAGTTTTTCATGTATAGTAACTTATTCACTCCTCACAACAACACTATGTGGTAAATATTAAATACTATCATTATCCCCATTTCACAGACGGAAAACTGATAGTGGGGTCATCAGATTCACATGCTTGGAGTTGCTGAGGAAACCTTCAGTGGATCTAGACTGTTGGAATATAACCCTCTACACATGCACATGTGAATCTCAAAGTAATACAAAGGGTGACAGATGACAGAGCTCAGAAGGCACAAATCAAAATCAGTTTATCAAAACTGATAAATAAAAGTACAAACCCCCTTTGGCCATAAATAAATTTCATTTATCAGAAATGTGAAGTGCTAGCAATTCTCATCAACCAAAAATTACTACAGATAGCCAAAATATGGGAAACTCAACTTCTGTATTATATAAAATCTAGGTTAAATCAAGACCTGAGATTTTGAAAGTATATCATATGTTACCCCAGCTTTACAGGGCTACAATTGAATAATATTGGAATGTGTTACGGTTTTTCCTATACGGCAGTTGATCCTGGGACTAAATATAAAGCTCCATTTGCCCTTAAGAATAAGGATGCACCATTAATGTTGACTGGGATAATGTTGACTAGGCTGAAGAGACTCAGAAATTAACTTTTTAAACTATTCACTAATTCAAAAACCTTACTATTACATTGTAAGTAACATCAACTGATGGCTATTGGAAGCGTCCTGTGAATCTGCAACTTAATAATGAACATTCCCTTTTGAATCAGTATTTCCAAATTCTAATAATGGAAGGGCAAAAACAAGGACTTTGATCATTTTTCCTTTTGTCATGGCTAAAATTTAGTTGACTGACGCCATTAACAGAGTTAGGGACACAGCCATTTTGTAATTATCTCTTAACTGAATATACATATAAGAATAATGAAGCAATTTTGCCAATTTAATCTAAGTTATTTTTCCTAATTTACCTTCTTAATAATGGTTTATCATCTTCGGTGAAAAATGTAACAGCTTTTCCCTTATGCCCTGCTCTTCCAGTTCGACCTAAGAGAAATAAGACCATAAAAAAACACTTTTTGGAGGCAGGGAAAAGGACTCTCAAGATTCACATATTAAAGTCACTGAGTTTTCATAGCACTAAAAAATGAGCATGTCAGAAGGGAATAGCAGAGCTAAGATAGATGAGTGGGCGACGGAGGGGAAGACAAAAGCGACGACTCACCTATCCTGTGGATATATTCCACCGAGCTGGTAGGAAAGTCATAGTTGATCACCAAGTTCACGCCTTTAAAGTCAATCCCTCTTGCTAGCAAGGCTGTACAAATAAGAACCCAGATTTTTCCTGCTCTGAAGCTGTGGACTGTGTTATCTCTCTGGTTAATAGAATCATATTAAATGCTTTAGTATCACTCAAAGAATAGAAAACAGGTACTTCATAAGTTTAATGCCAATAATTTTAAATTAAGTAGTTCTTCAGGTTTTGAAAGTATACATTTGATTTTACCTGTTGCTGTGTTCTCTCTGCATGAATAACATCCACATTAATACCTTCATATATGAGCTCATGAAAAAGTTCTTTAGCTCTTTCAATGGACTGAACAAAAACAAGAACAGGTGGATTGAAACCCTAGAAGAAAGAAGGCAAGAATCAGCACACATAATGCGCAACGAAGAATACAGAATACAACTGTTCAGTATTTCAAACGACTTTAGTTCATAAAGAACCCAGTTCAATTTAATGTACTTTCACTGCCAAATTTCTCAGGCCGGTAGTCTAACTCTGCCTCCATCTTCCTCACCATTCTCCAAAATGGGTTCTTACTACATAACTCAATTTGAACTATTTTCCACTTTGCTACTTCCAATAATCTTGTCTTATCAATCCGTCTTCAGCTTTCCTACAATATGGATAATGACTGTTTGAAACAATCGTCTCTTAGCTTCTGTGCCTCAGAACTTTTTTGTTTCTGCTTAAAATGTAATAATTATATTTTTAATACATTGTTTATCCTAATTATGATATTCTCCCAAAACTTAGTCCTTGGTTCTCAGTTCTCTCAATATAATCTTTATCTTATTGAGTTAAATAAAATCTCAATATCAACTACTAGCTCTAAGCAAATTATTTTTACATTTATATCATCAAACCCTTATTCTCTTTCAAATGAGCTTTCTATATTTTCAGCTATCCATATTATGGCTTCTTAGTGTTTTTATTTTGGTTTACACACGCCTTTCAGAAATCTAATGAACACTATGAAGCTTTCTAATGGAAACCATTCATTCATACAAAATCTTACATATAATTTCAGAGAGTTCACAGATCTCCCAAAGCATATACATGGCTAAAAAGCTCTGGTGTATAATCATGTGAGTATCTGGGAAAACCTTAAATTTCCTAGTGCCAAACAATATCCTTAAGAATATTAATAAAACTAACATAGCATTTACTAGGTGCCAAGCACTACTATAAGTACTATATTTATATTTATAAACTTGCTAATACTAAAATAGCCCTGTGAGACAGATATTATTACGCCATATTATAGGTGAGGAAACTGTGGAAGAGAGAGGTTAAGTTGTCCAAAGCTACAACTGTGAAGCTAGAATTTCAATCTAGGGAGCCTAGCTCCAGAGTCCATGCTTTTAACCACTGAAGCATACCACTTCTAAAGTCACCAGGTACTTGCAAATGCCTTTCCCTTTCATTCTCCAACTGTACTTAACATTCTACCACTAAGGCTGTTGATCTTATTTCCTCCTCATCTCCACCTAGCCTAATTTAATAGCCTGCTAATTGGTTTCCTTACTTTCAGTCTTTTCCCATTATACTCTATCTTATATACTACTGTTTAATTAATTTTCCTTAAAAATTATGTGTCCATATTCTTCAAAAATGTCCAGTTGTCTCTCACAACCTGTAGCATATTGTCTACAAGCTTTCCTCAACCAATTTAGTTCTCCCCGATGGCCCCGTTATGATGATATGGATGCTTAAGAAAAATACTCTTTAGCCTTTTATGGCACTTTATCAGAAACTATCTTAGACAAGCATATTTATTTTACACCCTAAATAAGACTAAATTCCAAGGACAAGACTTAGGATTTATATTTCTTTTATTGTCGCCCACCCTGACACCCCAGTACTTAACTTTTTAACTACAGCTTTTACTCAAATACTTACTGAAGGGATAAAAACCCCACTCGGGGCCGGGCATGGTGGCTGACGCCTGTAATCCTAGCACGCCTGTAATCCTAGCACTCTGGGAGGCCGAGGTGGGTAGATCGCTCAAAGTCAGGAGTTCGAGACCAGCCCCATCTCTACTAAAAATAGAAAGAAACTATCTGGACAATTAAAAAAATATATATAGAAAAAATTAGTCCCAGCTACTCGGGAGGCTGAGGCAGGAGGATCGCTTGAGCCCAGGAGTTTGAGGTTGCTATGAGCTAGGCTGATGCCACGGCACTCTAGCCAGGGCAACAGAGCCAGACTGTCTCAAAAAAAAAAAAAACCCCACTCGGTGTCTTATGTACTCTACAATGCCCCAGTTCTTCTGTAAGAAACCAGCAGAGGGATGGAGGTATGGAGTGGGCATTAGGTAGATCTTTTCCCAGCCTGCTCTGAGCTGAGAACAGAAGACTTACCATATTCTGAAAGGTGTGCCTCTTTCCCTTGGGATAGGAGTTGGCACAGTATATTTCTTAACAATTTACCAATGGATTACTAAATATGATGTAAGATGGTGATGATATAGTTCAGAGTCTCCCACCAGTAATGTAAGGCTTGGTGAAATTTACCCAAATTCAAGAATGTAACCCAAATATACCTTTTTAACAAGTTCTCTCATGGCCAGAAGTTTTCCAGTTTCAGACCCAACAAAGAGAAGCTCTTGTTCTACAGTCTCTACTGCAGAATTCCTGAGAAGAAAACATACCTTATAGTTTGCAAGAGCCAATTTTTGCTTTTCCCCTGAATGCTAAGTAAATAAATTTATATAAAACTCCAACAAAATCAACTTTTCTACTCTTAATATAAGTACTAAATTATTTATCCTTTAATTTGAAGACGAAAGTATTTTTAAATGCTTTGTTCTCATTATAAAAATGTTATCTCAGGAAAATTTGAAAAATATACTCAATAGAGTAAATTGCCTATAATTCCACCATTTTAAAATAAACTTTGATGTTTGTTTGTATCCCAGTAATAAATTTTCATGTATCTAATTGTTTACTTATAAAAAAATTTTCTAAATGTAAAATTATTGGGTAAAATAATGAAAACATTTTAAAGGTTGTTATTATATATGGCTAAACTTTTTGTTTTTCTAAACACCAGAGATTAATACCAATAAACTCTTTTTTTTAATGACTATCAAGGGTTTCTTTATTGGCTAACAGTTGGGGTGAGGTATATTATGGCTTCATTAAAACTCTATAAAATGTTGTAATATATTATACCATGTCATAAATATTTTTCCCATTCTGTTATTTGCCTTTAAATTATGTTTATCGTGAATTTTTCCTGCTTTCTGTATAAACAGGAATTTTAAGTTCATTTATTTTTATTTTTTCCAAAAAAAATTCTTAAGCAGAAAGGAATTTTAAGTTTAAAGTAGATGGGGTACTCTTTATTGTTCCCTTTGGCTTCTTTTTCACTTAATATGGTATTACGAACACTTTTTCATAGAGCTATAGTCTTCATACTTATCAGTTCACAGGTTATATAATATTCTATCAAGTGGCAATATCATAATTTCCTTTAATTTTTTCTACCATTGAGCATTTATTATCATGAAAAGCTCCCCAAAATATTTTTTCAAAGGAATTATAAATGAAGTGGCTCAGTAACGTAAGATTCCTCATCTGCAGTCCTACTTACTTAAGCTGTAAAAGAAACTAAACCCTCTGGGTGGCCACAGAGCTCGTATCATACTTTGTGAATGGGAAAAAGCCCCTAAAAGTAGGATGATAGGAATAGTAACATGACAACATGAGAACCACCCTTTGGATTATTCTAAAATGGAAAATCTTTAATTAATTTTGACTTTAAAAATATGTTTTTATTGGTAAAACTATCCCTTATTAGTCTCAGGCCAAACAACCTATGTCCTTCAGTCTAAAAAAGTGACTTATATTTTTTAAAAAATCAGTGGGATAATGTGGAAAAGCAATCAGATACCTTGCTCCAATGGATACGGTAATGACATTGTCCAGGTTGAGTTTGCACCACTGTTCAACATCATATGCAAAAGTTGCACTGAACATAGCTCTTCTGACCTTGTGAGATGTGCAGGCCAAGAAAATGGAAGCCAGCTGGTCTCTGAACCCAGTTTTGCCATCTTCAAACAGTTTGTCTGATTCATCTACTACCAGCCATTCGACACTAAGAAATAACAAAATAATTTGTGGATATTGAACCAAAAGATCCAAGACACTTTATTAAACTATGGGAACGCACAAGGAAGTCAAACTATGATGCTGCTTCTCAAATATACTTTATCGTACCAGAAAAAATATGTAAGAAAAATAAGCAGGAAAACAGTAAAAACAAGATAAACATAGCTCAATGTATCTATTAGCCTCAAAGACATCAGGTTCCATTAGCAACGAAAGTGCTTTGCATAAACTTCGTGAACTCTATCACCATTGTTAAAAATACAAAAAGGTCTAGGGGAATTCTGTACTAACTGCTTATCAGAATGTGAACTTTCTTCCAGACCAGATAGTTAGTTTTTCTATGAGTTTAAAAAAAACCATTATTCTCAGCACCAACAGTGATGAAGCTGGCAGACAGCAAGCTCCAAAGTGCAAAAATGTAAGCAATTGAGGACAAAATATAATCAACTAAATGAAAAACACACGTAAATGGCATTAAAATACTATCTGTACCTTGTCAGGTCTATTCCTGGTGGATCTTGCTTTAATAAGTAGATTAGTCGATTTGGAGTAGTCACGAGAATATCTATAGGAAAAACAAATGGCAGAAATTGCAAAAACAAGATTCATCCCTCTTGATCTAGCAATTAAGCCTCCTCGATTTCAGTTGATAACCTGAAGCATGGAGGGAGTAGTCATACTAGCCAACAACACAAAAATTCTTCATTATTAGTAAGCTAATATATATAATTTTTATTCCATCATTGTACAAACTACTATATCCCTACTCTCTTTTTATTATCTTTGAACAGCCATCTCAACTTCTAAGAGACAAGAACACTATAATCCAACAATCTGATTTTCAATCCCCCAGGAAAATCCTTTCTTTAAATGAAATTTTACTCAGAAGCTCAAGATAAAAAAAAAAAACAGATGAAAGTAGATTCTCTGGCTGATACATGGGTTAGGGATGTAAGCCATTCTTACCTACCAGAATAGTTCCATGGCAGATTAAAAATCAACAGTATAAAGCAGGATTTCTCAATGTCAGTACTGGTAACATTTTGGACCAGATAACTCTCTGTTGTAGGGGGCTGTCTTGTGCACCGTAGGATGTTTAACAGCATCCTTGGCCTCTACCCACTATAGGGTAGTAGCACTTCTCACCAGTTACAACAACTAAAAATGTCTCCAGATATTGCCAAATGTCGTGGTGGAGGGCGGGGGCAAAATTGTCTGTAGTTGAGAACCAGTGGTACATATTTATATATAGCTACCGGGTGGAATGGGAAGGGGATCTCATTAATTTCTCTAAAAATCAAACTAATTACATACATTACTATGACAACCCTTACGTAGCAATTAGGATATTTGTAATTTCCAGATTTCTCACATGTTCTACATCCCAAGCATGAATTCCTTACCAAACTTTTTAGATGATTTAGGTCCAAATTTCTTGGCTGCCACTGCTGCTTTGTGGATCATGTGTATCCTGAATCCTGTTCCCTCAGAGATTTTTACTAACTCTCGGTGAATCTAAAACAGAAAATGATGAAAACATTAGCTGCTAAGACACTTGGATAAGATGTATAGTCTCTTTTACATTATTAATAAAATAAATCTATTACCAACTCATGAGTACCTGAAATTAAACTCATAATAATCTGCGGATTCTCATTTTGAAATTTCAAAGCCTAATAAGATTCAGTAGCTTCTTCAGGCTGAGTAAACCAGTTCCAAGAGATAAAACCAACCTGTTACATATTGGTTTTCAAATACAGTGATATTATAAGACTATTTCATACTTGGCATGTATTTTATGCTAAACACATTGGCAAGGTGGAACAGATTACCATAGTTTTACTTTCTCAAAAACTGAGATGAGGTTTCATTTTTTTAAATAAGAAAAATAACTTTTAGAGACTACATATTTCAGTAACTGTTCAACTTCAAGGATCTTAGAGCATTCATCAAGGAAGTATAAATGTTAAAAATCATCATGTTTTAGAAAATTACAGAAAGACTTAAAAGACTTACCCATATGCAGTAAGATACAGAGCAGTGTGCTGTGTAGAGAATACTGACCATGACAGAAGACATGGGCCTTACTCTTTGGAGACCTTTTTATTACCTTCAAATAAGATCACTGAAGCTAGCACCGAACAACACATTCTTCTCAAAAGCTACAAGTCCTACCTGGCTGGCAAGTTCTCGTGTTGGTGATATAATCAGGGCTCTGAAGCCTTTATTTGTGGGTTGTTTCAGCTGCATTAAAATAGGAATACTAAAAGCCAAAGTTTTTCCAGATCCAGTAGGAGCAGAAGCCAGAAGTTCCCGACCCTAAAAACATGAGAGTATATTAAATACTATAAGGAAGAGTACATATATCTTTCAGAGCCTGGTCATAATTCTACCAGCAGTAGAAATAACAAATAAAATTATATGTAATGAATCCAATCATTCAAGTCCTATCTGCTTTTCTAACATCATCTATCCCTTCCATGCCACCACCACCCCAACAGGGTTTCTGAGCATTGCCCCTGAAGTCCATTCAAATGGGTAAAGAATGTGGATAATCAAAACCCAAAGATAATCCACAACCTAAATTATATCCATTACTTCAGTTTTTCTTTTCCATTAAACTCTTTTATCAAAGTAAAATTACAAAACCAACTTTTTTGTCCTGGTATCTGTACTACTTAATCCCAAAGGAAGATTTTATTAAATAACACAATGGCTGAAGGTAAGAAATAAAAAGTGGCAATGACCTGAATGACAATTTATAGGTGACAATCTTTAAAAAGTCACTGTGATTGTTAAATCTTTAAGCCAAAGTCATGACAGAAACAATCTTAAACAAAAATTAAAAGCAAATTCACCATGAGTCAACAATATCATTCAAATGTATAAACATATTCTCATTTCGGTTCTCAAAGAAAATGAAAAGGACTAGTATGGATAAAAAGGGAACTCATATACCTTGGCTACAGCAACTGAAAACCATCTTAGTTCTGTGGGGAAAAATGTCAGCTGTCATTGCTACAAAAACAAACCTCAGGAAAATTTAATGTCCAAAAACCTAAGTTAATCTATACCTCTGTCAACAAGTGACTGGATAAACAAATTATGGTATATTCATATAACAGAAAACTATTATACTCAGTTACAAACTATCGATACATGCAATATGTATGAATCTCAAAAGCATTATGTAGAGTAAAAGAAGCTAGAAACAAAAGATTAATGTATGATTCCATTTATCTAAAATTTTATAAGAGGCAAAATGAATATATGGCAGTAGAAATCAGAGTAGTAGTTGCCTCTGGGGAGGGGTGGGATGAGGACTGAATAGAAAAGGCACAAGAAAATTTTCTGGAGTGATAGATACGTTCTGCATCTTCACTGGAGCAGTTGTTTCACAAGGTATGCATTGTTGAAATTCAATAACTGAGCACTTAAAAATCTATGCATTTAATTGTACATAAAGTATATTTTAATAATAAAAAGTATTCAAAAACATTAAGTCAGGTTATGTACAAGAATTTTAGAAAGCATTTGTATTTCTGAAATACTTCCTGGGCATTATAAAGCAAATCAACAATGAATGAACAGAACATAGTCCCCATTCTCAGAGGGTTTATTTACACTCCAGTAAAGTGAAAAAATAAACATAATTGTATGAATACAT
Organism: Indri indri; assembly: GCA_004363605.1. NCBI lineage: Eukaryota > Metazoa > Chordata > Mammalia > Primates > Indriidae > Indri > Indri indri. The sequence goes on from RJWJ010011172.1 coordinate 21,976, forward strand.
AGTAGTGTAAAATATAAGATAAATGCTGCAAGGAAAAGAACACACCAAAAACCATGGAGAATTGGGGTGTAGGGGAAAGGGTGTTGGTAAAGGAAAAAGATCACATCTAGTTGTAGTGATCAAGATAGGTTTTATGGAGGCACAGGCATTTGAGATGGACCTTACAAGCAAGCAAAAGATTTTAATAGGGGAGATAAGGTAAAAGAAAGATTTCAAGGACAGAAGGAGGAGAATGAGCAAACACACAAAGGAAGATGTTCCAGGCATTCTAGACGTTCTTACTTACATGCAGCATAACTGGAATGGCTTGCATTTGGATTGGTGTAGGCATTTGGAAGCCTGCATCTAGAATATTTTGAAGCAGTCGAGAATTGATTTTATATTCCTGGTCAAGTTGCTGAAATGTAGTAATTGGGTCAGGAAGATCAGTTCCTTGGATATGAATTTTGTGTTTATTCCGGAAGAAGTTTATCTGAAAAGTGAAGTAAAGGGTTCCCATGGATATGCCAAATACATTCTCAGATGTTATAAAGCAACAGTAATAGTTTCTAGGATAAGCTTTAGTAGCACATGAAACTTTATGGTTAAATCCAAGCCACAAAACATCACAGATATTAGGTACATTTCATGCCCTTACATAGATAGAAGATCTTCATAACAATGAAACCTATCTCTCTATGCTTTCTTCATATCAATGTATCACTACCATGAATAATATCTTACTCATATTAATGTGTTATTGTCATCATCATAACTTCTAATCTTATATAAACGTCTAGAAGGCAGGCATTTAATCCATCTATTTTCTTCATATAGTATTTAGCATACAAGTACCAATGCTTTTTGATGATTTACCCTAAAACTCTACTTATTAAAACTGAGTGCCAACAGTAGAATCTAGTAGTGTTGATTTGGTTTGTTTCCCCATTCTCTGATCCAGAAACAGCCAAATTCTGGTTTCTGGGTTACTGACGCATTGCCACAGCAATCCCTGAAGTGAACGGAACACACCTCTCCCTCAGGAACATGGTAAGTGTACAGCAGATACAAAAATGGTATATTTGTTGTTTCTTCTATATTCTACTCCCCATATTCCTGAGTCATAAAATAGATTTCTTAAGAATTCTAATCATCTAATCCCTGTCAGAGGAAATCCTTCTAAACCATTGAGCTCAACACAGAGAAGAAAGGGAGCCAAATCTTGTTGATGAAAAAAAGGTTAAGAAATTTTAAAAATTTAATTCTAAACACACTATTAATCTTGAAACTTGAATAGGTCAAGACATATCTATATATAGATATACAGGGATAGCTACATATAGATATTATCTTTAACTTTAAACTTTTAAACTTCAAAATTTTTAGCTATAGCACAAATGCCTACTTTGCTTTGTTTTCATTAAAGTAAAATCTAAACAAATGTAAGTAATCTTCTATTTTAACAAAACTATATTTACTTTGCCAACAGAATAACCCAAGTCCAGTGAAATAGTCACCAGGTCAGAAAAACATACACTTTGGGGGCTAAGAAATTTTTCTAACCTTTTCCTTTCTGAGATGCTCCAACTTTCCTGAAGTTAGTTTATTTTCTCCTTTAACCTTTTTATCTTCAATCTTTGCATCCACAGATGATATCCACTGTATGGTAGTACCTTCTTCTTGAGAAGTAATTTCTAAAATGTATTTTTAAAAATTAAAAGATTTTTAAGCGTGACAGTCTCGGGTATAGCAAACAGGCCACTCCTTCACACTAAACAAAAGAAAAAGTAGTAGCTGACACAACTAGATGACAGAAAGTAACAGGATGCATAAAAATTGGAAATGGAGAGGTAAGTTTTATATTGATATAATCAGATTTCTGAAGCTCAATATCTTCTCTCTGTTGGTTGTTTTAGCTGTGCAATACATAGACAATTGCATGCTTGAGGACAGGAGATTAACTGAAAAACTACTTTAAACAGCAAGAGATTTCAATAAGGGAGCCAGCTTCTCTATATCTAAACAACACCGACTAGAAAATAAATATGATAAAAGATTTCACTTACAACAGCAATGAACAAAACACAATATTTAGGGCTATTCAATACTATAATGACAGCAATTTCCCCTAAATCTATATTTTTGTTTTTGTTTTTTTTTCCCCCTAAATCTATAAATAACACTAGTTCAACTAAACGCAATGACAGGGATTATTTTGATGACTGGACTAGCTGACTTTAAGTGTATATGGAAGAATAAATATGTAAGAATAACCTAAAAAGTTCTAAGAGTAATGAGCAAAGATTAGTTCTACTGAAATTTATTTTTATTTTTTTCAACTTCATTGAAGCATAATCAACATATAATAAACTACGTATATTTAAAGTATATAATTTGAAGAGTTTTGACTTATCTATACATTCAGCAAACCACCACCACATTCAAGGTTATTTCCATTACTTCCCAAAACTTCCTCATGGCTCCTTGTAATCCTTTACACCTTGGCAACCACCAATCTAATTTCCATTTATATAAAATTCCAGAAAAGGCCAACTATAGACTAAGGGTTAGTTAAAAAGATGAAAAGGCAAGCCAGACAGGGAAAAATATACTACAGAGTAGTTTGCCAAACTATAGATTAGTTTGCCTTTTCTGGAATTTTATATAAATGGAATCAGGTAGTATGTACCAATTTTAGTCTGGCTTCTTTCACTTAGGATAGTTATTTTGAGATTCATCAGTATTGTAGCATAAGTTACTGTGCAATAGCTTAACATTTAATTACTACGTAGTATTTCATTATATGGATATACAATTTGTTTATCCTTCACCTATTGAAGGACATTTGGGTCATTTCCAGTTTTTGGCTATTACAAATAACTTTGCTATGAACATTTGTGTACAAGTCTTCCTGAAGACATATGTTTTCCTTTTTCTTAGGTAAATATTTAGGAGTGGAATACCCAGGTAATATGGTAGGTGCACATTTAAAGAAAAAAATCCCAAACTGCTTCCCCAAAGTGGGTGTACTACTTTACTATCAATGGTGTGAGAGCTTGTTTCTGTACATCCCTGCCAACACTTGGTATGGTCGGTCTTTTTATTTTTAGCTATTCTAACAGGCATGTAGTAGCATTACACTGTGGTTTTAATTTGCCTGATGACTACTGATATTGAATACCTTTAATGTGCTTATTGCCACGTGTATATCTTCTTTGGTGAGTGGATGCAAGTCTTTTGCGTGATATACATGTTGGGAATATTTTTCCCTGTCTGGCTTGCCTTTTCATCTTCTTAATACCATCTTTCAAAGAGCAAAAAATTTTAATTTTGATGAAGTCCAATATATCAGTTTTTTCTTTTATGGTTTGTGCTTACTTCAAGGTCACAAAGATTTTTTTCCTGTATTTTCTTCTAGAAGTTTTGTAACTTTAGATTTCACATTTTAGTCTGAGTCATTTCAAGTTAATTTTTGCTTATAGTGTGATGTTAAGTTTGGTGTTCACTTTTTTCCATATGTATGCAGCATAATTTGTTGAAAAGACTTTCCTTTCCCCATTGAATTGTCTTAGTACCTTGACTGAGAACTAACTGACCATATACATATAGGTATGGACTAAATGGATGCTCTATTCTGTTCTGTTGATCCATGTATGTGGAATCTTCAAAAAGTTCTTTGAAAATGCATATTATGAAAAACTATGTGTGTGTTTTTGTAAAACACTGATGTTTTACAAAAAGTTTATGGGAACAATGTCCCAAAGAAGTCAGCAGTTTACAAATGAATAACTCATTTTAAGGGGTGAAATGGTGTTGAAGATGAAGCCTGCAGCAGCAGACCATCTGCATCAATTTACAAGGAAGAAAGTCATCTTGTTTGTGCCCTAATTGAAAAGGACAGATGATTAACAGCAGAAACACCACAGACATCTCAATTGGTTCAGCTTACACAATTTTGACTAAAAAATTATAGTTGAGCAAACTTTTCCACTCAATGAGTGCCAAAACCATTGCACCCAGATTGGCTGCAGACAAGAACAGAGCTTTCAATGGAAATTTTAAACAAGTAGGATCAAGATCCTAAAGCATTTCTTCGAAGAACTATAACAGGAGATAAAACATAGCTTTACCAGCATGATTGTGGGAGGAAGACATAGCACAATCAAAGCAATGGCTACTAGTAAGTCCAGTCAAAGCAAAAGCAGACTGGCCAAGAGCAAATGTTACAGCAACTGTTTTTTGGGATGGTCAAGGCACTATGTTTGTTGACTTTCTGGGGGGCAAAAAATGATAACATCTGCTTATTATGACAGTGTTTTGAGAAAATTAGCCAAAGCTGATTGCCTACGAAAGCTACACCAGAAAGTCCTCCTCCATCACAAACAACAATGCTCCTACTCATTTTCCTCTCATTTAATAAGGGCAATTTTGCAAGAGTTTTGATGGAAAATCATTAGGCATCCACCTTTTAGTCCTTATTTGGCTCCTTCTGACTTCTTTCTGTTTTCTAATCTTTTTAAATATATTTAAAAAATTTTTTTTAGAGTCTTGCTCTGTCACCCCAGCTAGAGTATAGTGGCATCATCATATCTCACTGCAATCTCAAACTCCTGGGCTCAAGTGATCCTTCTGCCTCAGCCTCCTGAGTAACTGGGACTACAGGCATATACCACCACACCCGGTAAATTTTTCTATATTTGGTAGAGATGGGGTCTCGCTCTTGCTCAGGCTGGTCTTGAACTCCTAACCTCAAGTGATTCTCCCACCTCGGCCTCCCAGAATGCTAGGATTACAGGCATGAGCCACCACCCCTGGCCCTTGTTTCCTAATCTTAAAAATAATCTTTAAAGGGCACCCATTCTCCTTCAGTTAATAATGTAAAAAAGACTGCATTGACATGGTTAAATTCCTAGGACCCTCAGTTCTTTAAGGATGAACTAAACAGCTGGTACCATCACTTACAAAAGTACCTTGAACTTGATGGATCTTATGCTGACAAAGTTTATATTTTTAATCTTTTAATTCCATTTTCCCACAAGTTTTCTGAAGTCCCCTCATATCTATCTTTCTGGAAATATCAAACTATCTCAATGAATGCTGTTTTATAGTAAGCCTTAAAATCAGGAAGAGTAAGTCCTCTAATTTTATTCATCTTTTAAAAAATTACATAGGTTATATGAGGTCCTTTGTCAATGTCTATAAAAAGGCCTGCTGGAATTTAATTGGGATGGCATTGACTCTGTAGATCACTTTGGGGAGAAAATATTAAGTTACCTAATCAATAAACATGGTATTCCTCTCTACTATACTGGATTTTTGTAACATATAAGGCCAAAGTAATTAAAACAAGCTGGTATTAGTATATGAATGCAGAAATACACATCCATAGACTAGAACAGAGCCCAGAGATAGACCTGAATATATACATGGGAAGTAAATTTACAATTAAAGGTGCATTTAAATCCAGTAGGGAAAAGATGAATTATCAACATATGGTATTAGGAGAATTAGCTAGCCATCTAAAAAAAGAAATCAAGTTAGTTCCCTGTTTGCTCCTTATACCAAATAAGGAGTCACAGATTTTAATATGAAGGGTCAAAGATTTTAATATAACAAAATGAAATTGCAAATAAGAAAACATGGAAGAATTTTTTAAAAAATGAACTTAATGCTCAGAAAGCCAAAATATATATATCAATAAAGAAGATGTGACACATGGCAAACTGGAAACATATCTGCAAAGATAATATGCTAGACATAGAGCTAATTTCCTTAATATAAGAGGTTTAATAAATTAAGAAGAAACAGATGAACAACTGTATACAAAAGGGATACAAAGTATATGAGGGGACAAATTTACAGAAAGAGAAAATTCTCACATACTGCTGGAGGGTGTCACGAAGTAGACTTTAAAAAGAAATATTTTTTGCCTGCTTCTTGAGATAAGTGGTGCTAAGATCCAAATCATAACTAATTTACAAGATCTTGAATTTTCTAATTAAAAATAGATATATGCCTATACATACATCATAGATTTATGGCCTATCCACATTTATTGCTAATGATTATAGTACATATGTGTGTATTTCTGCTTGCCCAACATTTGAATACTTTTCCTAAGTTTGTGATGTCTTTCTTGTTAATCTTGGTGACAGGTTTTATCAAACTTCCTTGCAGCCAAGTTAGAAGAAATGACTTTTACTGTAACATTGTAACAGCAAAAGTATGGAAACAATGTACTAAATGTCTATCACATAGGAACTTGCCAGATCAATTATGGACCATCCCCACAAGTATGATGGGATACTATGCTGTTACAATGAACAAGGCAAAGTATTTCCTGCTGATACAATGTTTCTGGTAGATAATTCTACAATATCTAAATTTAAAATAAATCTATTTGTTAACTCTGCAATCCCACCTCTAAGAATTTCTTAGACGGATATACTCACATATACACACAAAGATAAGCAGAATGACATTTACTACAACACTACAATGGCAAAAGTGTGAAAACAAATTAAATGTCCATCACACAGGAACTTGTTAAATCAATTGTTAAATCAATTATGGAATGTACAGTGGGATACTTGCTGTATTTAAATGAACAAGGCAGTGTACTTCCTGCTGATTCCAAACAATCTCCAAGATACACTGTTTTTAAAAAAGAGAGGTAGGGAAAAAGTTCACAACAGAATATATATAGAATATTCATGTTTATAAAGTATATATAAACATAGGTATATAGAGTATTTGTCTTTTTAAAGGAAGGCATAAATACATGTGAATAGAATATCTCTAGAAAAATACAAAAGAAATTCATAGTGGTTGCCTCTAGAGAAATAGGAGACTGAAGATGAAGAATGAGAAGGAAATTTACTTTTCATCATTGTATGACTTAAGTATTTACAAAAAAAGTAAATGGCTAGGAAACTTAAAAGATAGCACAGATAAAATAAATAAATAAATACCCCTAATAGTACAGTGCAGAAAAAGACAAAAAACTCTGTGAAAAATAGGTAAAGAGTAAGAACAGACAATTCACAAAAGACGAAATGTTAATGTCCAGTAAAGCATATGAAAAGATGCTCAACTTGCCAGTTGTCAAGAAAGTGTACTAAAAAATAGTTTCATTCACTAGATTGGCAAAAAAGGTAGGACCAATAACATTCAGTACAGACAAGAGCGTGGGAAGTTATTTTGCAGTATATGTTCAAAGAAAGAAGCATGCGTATCCTTTCACCAAGTGATTCCACTTTTGGGATGCTATTCTACAGAAATAACAGTACCTGCACAAAAGGATATATATACAAATATCTTTATTATAGCAATATTTGTAATCACAAGTACCTGGAAACAACCTGAGTGCCATCAACTAAGTAATGACTCTATATTGCCTGACTTGAAACAATAAGCTTGTATTATTTTTGTAATTGAAAAAATTTAAATGAAGAGAAAAAACATAACAGAAATCAAAGACTAACCTGAAGTTATCTTCTTCCTCTTTTTCTTGTTCTGCTCCCTCTTCCTTTCAGTTAGGCTCTCTTCTTGTTTCTTTTCATTTTGGAGCTCCTGATGTGTTTGTGATGCCCCACACTCACCTGGGACAGACTTCTTGTTTCCAAAAAAGTCCAGTCCCTGAAGCACCTCCGAAGAATCAAAGTCATATTTCCTTTTTCCTATCTAAAACCCAAAACATTTAATATGAAGTCTACTGACAGAATAGCATTGCTTTCGTTCAAGCAAGATTGACAGAGAGGATATAGGTCCAATGACTCCCCATCTTTTCTACTCTTTCTCCAAATATCTGTCAAGCTGACAAGTGTGTTTGGGCAGATGGAATCCAAAAAGATACCTTTCCTGACCGTATAATAGTAACAATAATAATCACAATAGCAATAAACACTTATATACACTTACTATACGTCAAGGAGATTTCTAAGCATGTTTATACATGTTAAATCACTTCATCCTCACAACCCTACAAGGTAAACAGCAGTATTAAAGATGAGAAAACCGAGGTATTCGGAGATTAAGTAGTTTAACCAAGGTCTCAAAACTATAATATTAAATAGTAACTGGAAGTCTCAGAGTTTGGACCCAGATAACCTGGCTCCAGAGCTGATACTCTTAACTACATTATACTGCCAGTTAGAGAAGAAACTCATGTCGCAGGCACACACAAAAGTCCCTTGTCCCAATACCAAGGTTGACATTCAAGATTTTCCACAACTGGGCCCCAATTGATTTCTCCCAATTTATCACTTACTACTTCCCTATGTAAAATCTCCCATTTCTAAATCGCTCTTCTCATTGGTTACTTAACATGCCATGGGGTTGGAGCAATAAAAAGAACCATACCCGGTACAACTATACGCATCCCAAGCTAACCATGGGTAGACTACAGTGAAAGAATCTGTTTTCTCCATTTTTGGCTTTTTCTGTTTTTGAAAAATTTTTCACCAGTTTCGAGAAAATGTTCCCTATGAAAGATTCCAACTTTGTTCTGAATAAACTAAGAAGAGGGGAAAGAGTGTCTCCATGCCAAGCCCAACTAGGTCTACGATAGGATAGGAAAAGAGTTTATTTAGAAGGCTTGAACCAGGTAGGTCTGTGGGCAAACTGAACACAAAAGGAGGGGAAATACTCCAAGGGATGTCCGCGTGCGCCGGCTCCCCCAGCAGCCGGTTTATCCTCAGGCTCCTGCTCCTCCGGAGTTATAGGGGCCTCGGACCCCTGCGCACAGTACCTGAAATCTGGCTGCATCTTCCGAGAAGCGTCTCACGTCAAATTTGGCCCCCGCGCCTAACCGGCGAAACAGATCGTGGACGTCCATCTTTTACCCAGAAAGCCCCGCGGTTCTACGGCGCCTGCGCAGACAACTGTCTTTGCCGCGAAGGAAAAGGCTCCGGCTACGCTGTGAGAGGAAGTGGCTCCCGGAGGCGGAGCCTGGCTGTGGTGAGAAACTCGGATGGTTTATTGTCGTGTAATCCGTATCTATTTATAAATTCTTTAAAAAAAATATTTACAAATATCCTTTTATTGCGGGCACCGTTCTAGACTTTGAGAGATACTTTGGTAAACAGCATCCCAAAATTCCTCTTCTTAGGGAGCTTACATTTTAGTGGGGACAATAGATATTGTTAACAAATAAACAAGCAAGATAATCTCTGAAAGTAATAAGTGCTATGAAACAAATAAAAAGGTATAATTGATAGAGAAGAGGGTTGGGGGGCAACTTTTACCTGGATTAAATTACTCTGTTGAAGTGATACTTGAGCCAAGAGGGGGCAACCTTTCCAAGATCTGGGAACAGCGTTCTAGATAGGGGAAACAGGTGCCTGAAGAAGGGGAAAGGTTTGGAACATTGAGGGAATAGAAAGGATGCCAGTGTGACTGGAGCCAGGTTGCAGTGTGCAAGAGTAGTACAGATAAGGTTGGACGGACAAACAGAAACCAGATTTTACAGAATCTTGTAACAAGGTCATGGTAAGGAATTTGGAATTTAAACACCTTGGAAAACTATTCAAAATTTTTTTTGAAGAGAGCAAAATGATTTAATTTATCACATTTAATTTTTATTTTCTTCCTTGCATTTGTACTATGCAAAATTATTTACTTGTTTATTGCCCCTCTGTCTTCCGCAATGACTGTCCCGGAGCACAGGGATCTACTTTGCTTCATTGTTGTATCCCCAATTCCTGTGCACTCTCAAAAAAATGTTTGATGAATGAATGAGCGAACATTTCATAAAGGATTACTCTGGCTGTTTGGAGAAGGGACCATAGAAAAGTTAAGAATGGAAACAGGGGGACCAGTCAAAGTAGAAATGATGATAGTGGCTTGCCTAGGTTGGTATCTGTGCTAATGGAGATAAATGGATAGATTTGGGGTATATTTTGGAGGTAGATCTAAATGTACCTCATGCAGAGGTGAGGGAAAGGGAGAAATGAAAGATCACCATTAGGGTTTTTGGCTGGGTAGATGGCATGCCATTTATCGAGCTAAGAAAGACTAAGAGAAGAATGACTCTTTGGTGCAGGTGAGACATGCAAGGTGGAATCAATTGCTAAGTTTGGGATGTGTTAGGATGCCTAGTTGATTTTAAGTGGAGATGGCCAAGTATGTAGTTGGTTCTGAGTCTGAAGCTCAGGAAAAAAGTTCAGTGCTAGAGAACTGAATTTGGAAGTCATAAATGTATAAATGGTACAGAGGAGTTCTACAAGCATTTAACTTATTAAAATTCAGTTATACATATTAAACCAAAGAGAATGAGAAATATTAATACTTGAAATAGTGGGTGATTCCTTTATACTCAAGGAAAGCACATGTGACGTGATTATGAAATGGGGAGATGTGAATCTTCTAGTCCCTCAGATGGATTCATTCCCTGACTCTCTCTTATAGTGGAAGCATCTTGCTGTTCCAAGTGTGTACTCTTTAAAAATAGGAATTTCCCAAGTACTTTATCTATTGCTCAATAAAAACAATTTGTTTCAACATGGGAGGAAAAATTAATTGTTAGGGCTTATTAGTATGTTGATCTTCAATTTGGCACATAAATATGGCCACAGCCATGTATAAAATTAGCATGTAATGAAACCACAACAGCTATGCTTTATGAGCAATTTAGGGAATTTTCAAAAAAAGTCAACTTTATCGGATTTTATTTCTTTATGAGCTGACTTTAGAACCCAGTTGCTATGTAAGTGGTGACAAACCCCTATCCAAAAGCACAAGCATGAATGTGATCACTTAGAGAAAATGCGTGAATAGAGAAGAGAAGGGGACCCAGGACTGACTCTTATGTTATAGTAACATTTAGAGATCAGGTAAAGGAGGAGATACCTGTAGAACATGAGTCTGAGAAGAAGCAAGTGAGATAGGCAGCAACCAGTGAGGTAGAAAGACCAGGAATGTGGTGTTACCGAAGCCAAAAGGAAGTTTCAAGAAGGTAACGATTGGCTGTTCCAAAGGCTGTTGAGAGGCTGAGGACAAAGAAAAGATCACTGTGTTTGGCAACATGAAGGTCAGTAGAGCCCCTGATTAATATCAGTTTCAGGGGCACTGGTAGAGATGATTGAGTAGTGAAAAGTGGAGAATTGGGGACTGATGAAGCCAGCTCTTAACCAAAGGTTTAGCCGGAAAGGACATCAGAGAAGTGGGTGGTAGCTAGAAGCAAATGTGGATTCGAAGGAGATTTTTGCTTTTTGTTTTTGGTGTATTTAAAGATGGGCACCAGGGGATGTTCGTAAATTGTATGAAACCATCCAGTAGAAAGGTGTAAGTTTTTGATGCAACAGAGAAGAGAGAATTATGGGATGGGATTCTGTCAGAGAGTGTTGGAGGGTTGAGGAAAGAAGAAATGATATGAAGTAATACTCTCTAAGAGTGGGAAAATCAACTTACTGAGGAAAGGCAATAATATTGCTGGGCAATGAATGCCCATTTGAGATTTGGGACAATTAATTTAGGAAGAAACAAATTAGCGCGATTCAGCTGCTTAGATAAGGGTGTGAAGAAGTTTGTAGTGTTGGACTTACCCAAGGTTAAAGGTTTTCCAGGTGAATATGATGGGGCTTATGGCAGAGTTCTGCTTTCCCTTCCCCTCCCAAAAAGGACTCTGGTATTGATAGTTCAAGAGAGGTTCAGCTTCCTAGGACCCAAGAAGGAAGAGGAAAAACCTAGGGATGGCCCTGCCTATTAGGAATAATACTGTGGATTATATTAATAAGCTAATTTGCTTCCCTTCTTTCAGAGGAAAGACCTATTGAGTGTTGAATATGTGCTATAATACTTTACCTTCATAAGTGTGGACTTGGAATTATACAGGTCTGAATTCAAATCCCTCCCAGCCTCCATACCTATTAGTTGTGACCTGGTCAAATGAACCTTTCTGGGACTAATTTCCTCATTTGTAAAATGAGGATCATGATACCTGCTTTGGAATTTTTCTGAGGATTAAGCTAAGCTCATAGGCAATGGTATGTAGTGGAAGGACGATGGGTTTGGGGCATCACAGAGACTTACATTTGAATTCAGTTGTGTCATTTAGTAGTTTGATAATCTTGAATGAATTATTTCACTGGTGTATGCTTCAGTTTCCTCATTGGTAAAATAGGGATTATAGGATTGTAATATCTACCTTGAAGGCTAAGATTAGCATAATCGTTCACCGCAGAGGGCTCAAAATGGTTGAGATGGGTCAGGATACTATACATATATAAAATCCTAATATATACAGATTATAGTTATTGTATAAAGCACTTGGAACAAAGTCTCAAACATAGTAGATACTTAATAAATGTTAGTCCTTTTCCATCTTTCAGTCTGTTCTCCTGTAGCAGTAGTTCTTGACCCTAACCATGCATTAGAATCCCCAAGGAACTTAAAGGAACTTAAAGAAACAAAAGAAAACAGGGTCCCACCCCCAGAAATTCTGGCTTAATTGTTCTAGAGACTCCCTAGTAATTTTTGATGGCTTCTCCAGTGATTCTAATTGCAGTCAAGATTAAGAATCACTGCTAGAATTATATTTCTAAAGCCCAAATGAGACTATGTTACTTCTTTGCTTAAAAACCTCTCATGATTCCCCATTGTCTACTGAACGTAGCCTGAACTCCTATAACTTGTATGCCAGGCCCTCCGAACTGGTTCTCAACCTTTTTTTTGGCTCCAGCACTCTCAAGAAATATGACAAACGCCCACAAACACCTTCAGCTGGGTTCAATTCTCAGCCCTATCACTTACCAGCTGTGTGACCTTAGGCAAGTTACTTACTTTCTCTAAGCTTCCGTTTTCTCATCTAATTTCAGCTTTACTTCTTCTAACTCTGAATCTTCGTACATATTTTTCTTTCTTCTTGGAATGTCCTCTCTCCCTTTCCTCCCCTGCAAACTCCATGCATTCTTCAAAACTCAGTTTACATGTCCTGTCTGTGAAGCTTGCCCTGAATGTCCCCTCCTTGACATAGTCCATTTTTCTTTGAGTCCTCATGCCACTTTGTAAGTACCTCTATTTTAGTTCTTTTCCTGTTGCGTTGAAATGATGTTTCCACGTTTGTCCACAGACTTGGAGCATTGAGCTGCATCTCATGTATCTTGATATTATGTTTACTTTGCATGGAGCCTGTTTCATAGTAAGTGGTCAGTAAATCTTGTTGAATTAATGAAGTGAAATAAAATAGACAAAGATCCCTGAAACTGCCAACCTTATGAATTTAGACATAGGAATGGACCTATGTCTTTTGCTTGGTACTTTGTAATAACTTTTGGCTGAATGAATGAATGAAGTGAGATAGAAACTGACATACCATTTCGTACCTTGCCAATGTCCAGCTGACTCATTAAGGAACAATTTCGTCTTGGGGGAAAACAAAACAAAACAATTTAGAAGCATTGTCAATAAAAGTGGTGAGGAAATTGAATCATGGTTTTGTATAACTGGAATTTCTCTAAAAACCAGCGTGGTCTGACTGGTAGACACACATGGTTTCTCAACTGTGGCAAGTGAGAACACAAAGTCTGTATAACACTGCAGTGGGAGCTAGTTGGGATAACTTGTTGCGCACAGAGTGATCACTCCATGCCCTCAAAGTATGTTTTTAAAAGCTTTTTCTCCTCTACTCCCTGCTTATCATTCAACAAACTTTGTTATTGTTGTTTTTACAGTGTTTCCAGCATGTGTAGGCTGGGATGTAGAAATGAATTAGACACAGTCCTTACTCTCAAGTAGCTTAGAGTCTCCTAGGGATAGAAAGCTCTTTTCAAACAGAGCAAGAAAATTCTTTAGGTAATGTGGTATAAGTTATAGGAAGTGAGCGAGTATTTGCTCTGGGTGGCAGGATGGGGCATGCTTGTGGAAAGTTAGGAAAGGCTTTGTAGAGAAGATAAAGCTTGCATCGCCTCAAAAGGTAAGATGTTGACCAATTGGAAAAGATAGGCAAAGATATTTAAGAGTATCATGCTCCACTGACTGAGCTAGCTGAGCGCCCGCAAAGACAGGTAAAGATATTTAGAGAAAACAGCAGGAACAAATGTAAGGAGGCATGAAAACAGCCTGTTGTGTTTGGGAATCTAGTAGCAGTTCAACAAAGCTAAATGCAGCAAGAAATGGAGCTGGACACATGGGTAGGGACTAGCTTGTGAAGGGCCTTTTGTATACACTGAGGAGTTTGGCCTTGATCTTATAGGCACTGAGAACCATTGAAGGATGTTAAGCCATTAATATAAAGTTTTTAATTTTAAAAGATCACTCTAGCAGCGATGTAGGAGAGAGGCAAGTCTGGAGTCAGGAAGACCAGGAGAATATTGAAATAGTAGTCTAGTGAGGGAAGAAGGCAGTAGCAGTGGGACGATGAGAAAGAAGCAGTTCTAATGGGCATTAAGGAGATAAAGTGATTGGATGTGGGGGGAGAGGGGGAAGGAAGAGCCTAAAATAACTCCCAGGTCTCAAACTCAGGTGACTGGGTGAGTATGAATCTGTTCATGCAGATGGGGAATACTGGAGGGCTAGGTTTGTGTGAGGACAATATAATAAGTTTAATTCTGAACAGGTTGAGTTTGGGATTTCTGTGGGACACCTGAGTGGAGTTTCTAATGGTTGTTTGGAAATAGGAATTATTATTTCTTTGCAAAGGGACTAGAACCCTGGACCATAGCTGCAGTGTCTTTTAATTAAAAAGTAAGTTGAGGAGAGGGTGATTGGCTATAGGTAATAAACCCAGCAGCCATTCACACAATGCCACAAAAACCTCACTTTTCCTGGGGCTAAGTTTTCAATTTCAAATTCTCAAGATTCACCAATACTCAAATACTTTAGAAATATAAATTCTTATACTTTTTTGCCATTAGGAGTCAACAGAGTGTACTTTTCAGGTTTTAATGCAAATATAATGCAATGTAAATGTAACTACTCAAATATTCTTGTAATTAGGACAGAATTCAAGAAAATATTGCCAGGACCAAAGCTGACCTCATGGTGGCACTCCAGTCATGTTGCAATAACAGGCTCTCTGGAATCATCTTACTAACCTCTCAATGTACAGTCCACATGGAAGTAAAGAGTTGGTGTGATCTCTGGATCCATAGACCCCACAGTTTAGTTCCCTGGAGAGAATTTACAGTGGAATTTGCTTTTCTATTTTTAAGCCAGTCTGATTTAAGGCTGGATTGACAATATAGGCGTATAATATGGCAGAATGTCTCCATCCAAGAAAGAAATTTCATCAGGGTTCAAAACCGAAATAATATCCCCATTATTTATTAATAGCTATTGAGTGCCTACTGTGTGCCACATAGAATTCTGGGTACTTTTCAGATTATATGAGCTCATTGAACTCACCACAGCTCTATAAGGTTGATATTATAGTATTCCCATTTTTGTGAGGAAGAAACTAAGGCTCTCAGAGATACTGAGTAGCTTGCCTCTCACATATAGGTAGTAGGTGGCCTTGCTGGATTTGGAACCCAATCTGTGTGATTCCAAAGCTTGAGCTCTTTAAATAAGGCTGCATTACCTCCCATTATTGATGCCAAGATTAAAGCATCAACTAATGAGACTAGGGTTTTCTTCAGATATAGACTATTTGGCATGAGGTGACTTAAACAATACCATACTTAAGATCTAGTGAGGACCTTGCTGTGAATTTGTGACCTCTTCATTAAACTCTTTACCACATATGAGAAACAGTGTATTTATAATAGTCATAAAGTATGTCCCACAAGCTATTTATTAATTACAAAGAGAAAAATGATAAATTTACAGTAGGGCAACCTGGCAGACACCATGTGAATGAAATGATCAAAGTATAAATGATAAAGCAAAAGTGGTAAAATATCAATATGTGCGCCACAGAGAGATTCTTTTGCTTTATAGTGGGAAAGACAAAGGGACAAGGAGGATTTGTTGACATTATTGGTCAGCAGTGGAGCAGAGGACTAATTCTTATCTTTGATCTCCATCTGTGAAAGCCCAAATCCCACAAAGGTTTCCAAATAAAACGTTTACCTTTCTAAGGAGTGGACAATTATTTGCAAATCCTGGACTCTGCATAAGGGAAGCCCCCCAAAACAATGCAAATAGTAAATCTGCAGAATAGTGTTATAGTACTGAGCATAGACTGTGGGAGTGGAGGGTGGGAGTTAGTTGTCCTTCCTCCTAGAATGCCTAATCAAGAGTGTCAAATCATATTTATAAGGCATTTTTAAAATGCCTTACAGACTTCAAAGCCATAAAACTTCTCTGCATCTCTAGGGGTTAATGTCAGCATTTCGTATATTCTCAGCTTGAGATAATTACCGATCTGCCTATTTTTTAAAGAACTGTTGTTTTAGTGAGAAGAAGATGTCTGGAGAAGCTTTTTGTTCAACATGTCGGTGTTTGCATGATTTACAGTATAATTAACCGGGTCCTGTAGCACCAGCAGACCAGCTCCCTTCACTATTCATCATGTTTCTAGCAACTTCAGATTATCAACTCTGCTGGGAGGAAATACCTCCTCCTTAGAGATGTAAAAATATTATGTTCCCAATCATTCCCACAGGCAGAATGTGATCCATCCTTACATACCTATTGTTTCGCAGATCTAAGGGATCTTTTCCCCCATTATTTTTATATACAGCATAACTCTCCGAGCTAAAATCTAATTAAATAAATGCAAGATTGAATACTACTTAGGAAGAATTTTGTTATTCGCTTGCTTATAAACATCAGAATGCATTTGTTAAGGTATAATTGTGATGCATAAAAGACATATAAAGTCTGGTAACTTCAAAATCTAAAAGAAAAACACCTAAGTGAGCTGGGTGGGGTGGCTAACACCTGTAATCCCAGCACTTTGGAGGGCCAAGAAGGGAAGATTGCTTGAGGCTAGGAGTTTGAGACCAGCCTAGCCAACGTAATGAGACCCCATCTCTAAAAAAAATTATTAAAAATTAGCCAGGCCTGGTTGTGTGTGCCTGTAGTCCTAGCTACTCGGGAGGCTGAGGCAAGAGGATCTCTTGAGCCCATGAGTTCAAGGCTACAGTGAGCTGGGTGATCATGCCATTGCACTGTAGCCTGGGTGACAGAGTGAGACCTTGTCTCTTATAAAAACAAAGCAAAACACAAACAAATCATACCTGTGTGGACAAATATGTAATGAATATTGTCACAAAAACTACTTTAGGCCAGGTGCGGTGGCTCACGCCTGTAATCCTAGCACTCTGGGAGGCCGAGGAGGGCAGATTGTTTGAGCTCAGGAGTTCGAAACCAGCCTGAGCAAGAGCGAGACCCCGTCTCTACTAAAAATACAAAGAAATTAATTGGACAACTAAAAATATATAGAAAAAATTAGCCGGGCATGGTGGTGCATGCCTGTAGTCCCGGCTACTTGGGAGGCTGAGGCAGAAGAATCGCTTGAGCCCAGGAGTTTGAGGTTGCTGTGAGCTAGGCTGATGCCACGGCACTCTAGCCCGGGCAAAAGAATGAGACTCTGTCTCCAAAAAAAAAAAAAAAACTACTTTAAATCTCTATATTAAAACTTTATAGGTATCCCTTCGAGACCAGCCTGAACAAAAGTGAGACCCTGTCTCTACTAAAAATAGAAAAATTAGCTGGGTGCATCTGTAGTCCCAGCTACTTGGGAGGCTGAGTCAGGAGGATGGCTTGAGCCCAGGAGTTTGAGGTTGCTGTGAGCTATGATGACGCCACTGCAATCTAGCCTGGGTGAAAGAGCAAGGCTCTGTCTCAAAAACAAACAACAACAACAACAACAAAAACTCTTATAGATATCAAAAAAAAACTTCAAATGTGTTTACTTTTGGCCTAGTAATCCTAAGAATTTACCCTGAATACACACCTCCAGCAATGTAAAAATTCATATGTACAAGTTTATTTACTGCAGCATTGTTTGTATTTGCAACATAATTGAGACGACCTAAATGCCCATATGGAGAAGAGTGGTTGAATAAACTATGGTACAAGCACATAGTAGAGTACTCTACATCTGTAAAAAAGAATGAGGAAGATGTCTGTGAACTGATAAGGAATGATTTCTTGGATATATTGTGTAGTGAAAAAAGCAAAGTACAAAAGAGTATAGTATGCTACTTTTTGTGTAAGAAGAAAAGAGAAGTGAGAAAATATACATGTATCTGCTTTTTTGACCAAAAAAGAAAAACAGGAAGGATAAACCAGAACCTAATGAGAATGGTTGCCCATGGAAAGTGGGTAGCGGGGCTGGAGACTAAGTGGAAGGGATAGGAAGTGACATTTTTCTTAAATATTCCTTTTTAAATAGCATTATTTTTTGAAACCATATTAATGTTCATATGCTAACACACACACACACGTGCGCGCGTGCACGGTAGGAAAATCCTAAAATGGAATACAAACAAATGAATCTGATAGTTTCTAATGAATAATATAATCACACTGAAAAGCAGGTGTGTGTCTGGGGACTAACCCCAGCCAAGTAAGTTTACAATTTTTTTTTTCTTTTTTGAGGCAGGGTCTTACCTTACTCTGTTGCCCTGGCTAGAGTGCAATGGCATCATCATAGCTCACTGCAACCTTAAACTCCTGGGCTCAAGTGATCTTCCTGCCTCAGCCACCCCAGTAGCTGGGACTACAGGTGTGCACCACCATGCCCAGCTAATTTTTCTACTTTTTGTAGATATGGGGTCTCACTCTTGCTCAGGCTGGTCTCTAACTCCTGGCCTCAATCCTCCCGCCTCAGCCTCCCAAAATTCTAGGATTACAGGTGTGAGCCACCATGCCCAGTCACAATTTTTTTACTCTTAATATATATTCTTAGACTATAGAATAAATGAACTGTAAATAAATTTTAAACTTTTAGTTTTTTTGCAGTGGTGGGCTTTTTTGGGTAGCAATTCTAAAACTACTTCTATGTATTCTGGGATTAGGCAAATAAGTAAATGTTAATATGTTAAGGATAATGGGATTTAGTTTCCTCACTGAGAGAGAAGAGAGTTACAAGTCTGGAAAGGGAGAAGAGGAGAATGAATCCTGTAGTGTTAGATTAGAATTGGACATGACAGTATAAACTTGTGGTTTTTAAAATGGGGTATGAGTATGTGTTTATTGTGTGTGTGTGTATACACACACACATACACATATATGCACATATATGTGTGTATATATTACCTAGCTCTATTCACTGAGAAGGCCCAGAAACAATGACATTCCAGAAGCAATGAGCACACCTACCTTCCAGATCTTGGTTTCTAAATTCTGTTTTGCTATTCAAAGGAACCAGAAAAAAATAATAATAATAATAATAAAAGGAACTCCTTGGAGCTCCTTGGAGAATTGGGCAATTCCAGGGCTAGGGCTGGGAAAGTACAAGATGAACCTTGAACATCTTATTAAGCTAGTAAGTTAGGAATTGCTCAACAAATATGGGATATGTCAAAACGTCCAAGAGTCATTTTGAAGGGATTCCTAGTGGCCAGATGTGGGCCAGTTAAACATAAAAATAGGCCAGGGCATGGTGGCTCACACCTGTAATCCTAGCACTCTGGGAGGTTGAGGCGGGTGGATTGTTTGAGCTCAGGAGTTCAAGACCAGCCTGAGCAAGAGCAAGACTCTGTCTCTACCAAAAATAGAAAGAAATTAATTGGACAGCTAAAAATATATATAGAAAAAAAAATTAGCTGAGCATGGTGGCGCATGCCTATAGTCCCAGCTACCCGGGAGGCTGAGGCAGGAGGATCGCTTGAGCCCAGGAGTTTGAGGTTGCTGTGAGCTAGGCTGATGCCACAGCACTCTAGCCCGGGCAACAGAGTGAGACTCTGTCTTAAAAAAAAAAAAAATAATAATAATAAAAATAAACATAAAAATAAATAATGATAGTGATGTATAATAACCCATTGGATAAAATATACAGGTATATAAATAAATAAGAGTAAATAAATAAATGTGGGAGAAGGACTCACTATAAAATGAGTCTTTATAGTAGAATGTCAACTAATAAATATAGAAGGAATGATGGAATTAGAAAATTACTATTCGACAACTATTATAGTAATAATTGAATCATCAATGGATGGGAAAACTATTGGGTGAAATTGATGACAAATAGGATATTTACATGGTCACAAAGTTTGTCCCCATAAGATATTTATTAATTACAAAGAGAAAAATTATAAATTTAGAGGTGGAGAAACCTTTCAGACAGTGTTAGCAAAATGACCACGGTATAAATGGTAAAGTAGATGTGGTAAAATACCAATATTTAGGAAATTGAGTGAGACATATACAGGAATTTTTTGTACCATTTCTACAACTTTTCCTTTCCTTCTTTCTTTTTTCTTTCTTTCTTTTTTTTTTTTTTTTTTGGAACAGGGTCTTGCTGTCCCCCTAACTAGAGTGCAGTGGCATCATCATAGCTCACTGCAACCTCAAACTCCTGGGCTCAAACTATTCTCCTGCCTCAGCCTCCCGAGAAGCTGGGACTACAGGAGCATACCACCATGCCCAGCTAATTTTTCTAATTTTTGTAGAGACAGGGTCTTGCTCTTGCTCAGGCTGGTCTTGAACTCCTGACCTCAACAATCCTCCCGCCTTAGCCTCCCAAAGTGCTAGGATTACAGGCATGGGCCACCGTGCCCAAACATACAACTTTTCTAGAAGTCTGAAATTATATAAAAATAAAAAGTTTTTTAAAAAGAAAAATAAAGCATTTTTGAGGAGTTTCCTAAGCAAGATTATAGCAAGACAAAGGCTGTAATTAATATACAGCAATTTAATTCTGCTTACCCCTTGGCAGAACAGCTTATGGGAAGTCATAATTGAGGAGTGGGACTGGGAGGAGGGCAAAAATCTTATTAAAGGTTTCTTTAAACACAATTTTTTAAAAAATTTGTTTTTGAATGCTCACTTCAGCAGCACCTATTTAAAATTGGAACAATACAGAGAAGATTAGCACAAAAAATAAAATAATTCTTAAAAGGAGAAAGGTTTGTTTCTGAAAAGATATAAACCTATTGCCAAACAATTATTGATTACTATTTTTAAAAACTGTTATGTAGTAAAAACAAATTCTGTGTTTCTAATTTTTTAAAACAAGATAACTGGATGAAAATTTCAATCCTAGAAGACCTAAAAATTAAAGAAAAAAAAATAAAGAAATGGAGTAATTTCACTTTTCTTCCCAGATAGTAAATTTAAATTAAAACATTTGATTATGATGGCAGTTATAAAGTTTTAATCTTACAGATACAGATATACTTCAAAACTCTTTCTTCTGTCACATAGAAATGAGGGTAAGATCATTGATGAGAACTGTCTAGGTAATGAGGTGGTAATACTACTACTACGATAAGATGCCTAATACTATTCTAAATGTTTTTTGTATATAAACCCATTTAATCTCACTGCAATCCTATGCTGTAGATACTATTATTAGACTCAGTTTATAGCTGATAAAAATCAAGGCTTCCAAACTTTCTTGATTAACTATGCTCTTAGTGTCTCAGTAATTTTTCACAACTCAGGCTAAAAGAAATACCTTGAAATTCAGTTGTTAAGTCCAAATATCTTAACACATATTTATGATATCACAACTTAGTAGCCATTTGAAAAATAATACATGTAAATTGAAAGAAAAAACATTTTTATTTCATTTTAAAATAATTATAATTTCTTGCCAATGAGATGTATGAGCTTGCTGGTTGCTGCATAACCTCTTGAACCTTGGGCTCACACTGGACACTGCCATACTCATTTCCTGTTCTATATTATGTGAGATTCTTTGGTACCTTTAAAGTATGATGTGGTTCACTGAATTGAAATGTATGCCCAACTTTTTTGGAACACATTATTTTATAAAATATCTCTGTTGTTTTACTTTGCATTTTGAGTTTTCTTTTAGGAGGATAGGAAGCAGAACTTTCAT
Organism: Indri indri; assembly: GCA_004363605.1. Classification (NCBI taxonomy): domain Eukaryota; kingdom Metazoa; phylum Chordata; class Mammalia; order Primates; family Indriidae; genus Indri; species Indri indri. The sequence continues at coordinate 43,853 of RJWJ010011172.1, forward strand.
CTCCTAATTGTACACAAAGGGAAAATGACCGTAGAGAGAAGCAGTGGGTTTGTTTAGCATCATGAAGTAGGAAATTAGAAGGCATCATTTCATCTTGGTTATAAAATATCACGTAATTAGTATCTAACAGCCACAGTTCTTTTCACAGTAAGGTGATGGTATATAATTCTCAATAAATTAAATAAAAAGTGCCCATTTCTACATGATCTTGTATTAGAGTTAGCATACGTGATTTTTGTCCAGGAGTTTAAGTCTCAATTCTACTGTCTGTACTGACAGTCAAGATAATGGCAGCATATATCGCATCCCAGGAGTGATGTGATTGAAATAAGCTTAATGACAGAGGCAGGAAGTGCTTACTCCTGTTTTACTCATATAGCCATGACAAAGGGTTTACTTGGATCAGTATACCATCCGTTTAATGTTAATGGCATGAAGAATCAAGAAAGTTTCACTTTGCCATCATCATTTTGATGGCAGATTGGCCAAACAGCTGGGATTCCCAGAGCATTGAGTAAAACACCTCTGAGGAATCTTTGCAAAGTTATCCTGCAGCCTAGGCTGAAATACCATGGTTATATCTTCCTTGGGGCTTCTAGTATTTTAATTATGGAGCAATTGCAAAGCATTGCCTTCCATGCCTGCTAGGTATATGTCGCCGTCTTTCTTTTCACTGCTCAGGCTGAGTACCTGGGATTCTCTAAGGTAGAAATAAAGGCATTTCTCTGGGTCCTTGGGAAAAGCGGGAACATCTAAGATATTCCTGGTAGAGAAATGGATGGTCTTTTTTTAGAGAATGTGCCCTGAACAATTGTCTTCAGGGCTGTGAGCCATAGTTCACTAACCAAAGTTTCATTTAAATATCATGATGAATTGGCTGCAAAAAGAGGATGGGGAGGAATGTGAAAGGATTTGTATAACAAAGAACCATAAATCATCTCTGGTACAGGGGGTTCCCTGTCACTCAGCCTGGGGCTTGTCAGAGGAGCCGCGGGGAGAAAGATGAGAGGGAAGAGGGTCTTCGAGCTTTGGGACTACAGCATCCCCCAAAGTAGCAAGGCCCTGAACCAAATCTTTCCTGAGGTATCATTCACTTATTCATTTCGGCAGTATCTGTTGAGTGCCCACTATGTGCAAGGTACTATTCTAGATGCTGT
>RJWJ010011173.1:0-30924 GCA_004363605.1 Indri indri
CAATGTGGGTAGTCCCAGCTTAGGATTTGCATTCGAGCCCATTTTATGTTATTTGCATTCATAGGCAAATGCCTAATAAAAATGAGAAATTAAATTCAACATCATTCATCAAGCACAGAGCCCATATCTAAAAAATGCGGCTTTCTAGGTTGTAACACAATAATACATAAAATACAGACTGTGCACAGGAAGCTTTCCATTTGGCAGATGGTAGTAGTAAAGCACAATATAAAACTAGGTATACTTTAAAGAAAAATGAGAGAAAAGGCATATGAATGGGTTCAGAAAAGAGAAGTAATAATATAAAAACTTTCCTCTGGGTGAAATGTGGAAGCTCTTCAGAATTGCATTTGAATTGAGCCTTACAGTGAACATAGTAAATTATCTAGTGGAACACCAGACAGGAAGTATATCGGATGGAAAGAATAATGTGAAAAAATACATGGAGATAGGAAATTCGAAGACATTTTCTACTAACTTTGAGCATTTCAAAGAGTATATTATTCAAATGAATGCATCACTAGTCATAAGTTTTTCAGATTTATATCTTATGTTTTAACTCTATTTTGACTGGTTCATTTTGTTTTCTATTATTAATACTTTTATTAATAATTGGTTCAAACTAATTAGCCCTAATTTGATATATACACTTAAAAATTGATTAGTCTGAGAATAATTTCACTGTTGTCATTGTTGAGTTTTTCTTCAGTGTTTTCTATACAAGGCCTGTATTTTCTGTATTTACGGAAATGACAGACATAATATAACTAAAGCTTCCGAACCAGGAAAAAATAAACATAATCAGTATTTATCAAACCGTCAACCCACATTTTTCTGTTCTATTGTCATATGTGGTGAGGCTTCTAATGCACATGAAACTGTGAACCACTAATCAATGGCTAGTAATGTAGATGAGGTTTGCAAAAATATTTGAAAGGCATTAGTTACTTCAATGGCTATGATCACCAAAATTTCACTGTAAAACCTCATTTTTATCTATAAGTCTGTACAATCTACATATCATGTTTTGATCTACACTCTAATGAGGGTATGTGGACTACTTTTAGTAACCCTCAGAACCAAAACAGCTTCTATTCATAAGATCTTGGTGCACATGAAGGGAAAAAAAAAAAGCAGCCCTTATGAAGAGTATAAAATATTCACCCCTTTAAAATACTTTACTGGTTTGGAGATTATGCTATAATTAGAAAATATGCTATCATTGGGGAAAACTGGGTAAGGTTATAAGGAATTATTTCAGAAACATTCTTTAAATCTATAATTATTTTGAAATGAAAAAGTTTAAAAATGAATTACCAGTCCTCCAAAGATCAAAGCTAAATTTAACTGAAGAGATTGTGCTTAAAGAAAGAAAACTTCTTCTTTCACATTTTTGTCTATAAGAAATAGAAGGTTCAGAAAGTAGGATCCAGTTGCGGTTACTGATTACTGATTCCTTTCATTCCCTGTCACTGAGTATATTATTTGAACTTCTTACTGCACATCTCAGGGGAGAGTTAATTTCTTGCTAGCTTTATTTCTTTGACAGCATCTTAAGATCACTGCTTGCTTTTCTCCTCCACGAGAGTGCTCTGGCTATTCTCTGAAGAGCTTGCCCTCAATGGTTAGGGCAAAGTGATTGGCAAAGGCTCTGGTCATATTGCAGAGCTAGGATAGAAAAAGAATGTAACTTCCTAAAAATGTGTAAGCCACTTCGGTGACCTTAGAGCTCTTTACTTTTTGCTTCAGAATCCTAGGGTGTATCATGCCCAATGAAGAAGTTGCCGTTGTACTTCTTGGAGAGTACTGGCTCATATCTCACATCTCGAAGATATAATTGTGCATGTATTGAATGCAGGTCCTTAGTGCTTGATCCTCATCTGTAATCAGGGATTATGGAGACACTGGAATTGGCAGATGCTTTGGAGCCCTCACAAAGTTTGGCAGTTTTGTTACAATGCTCTTTCCGTTGGGACATCCCTGCCGCGTTTGTTCCTGAGTATTTCTAGCAATTGTATCAAGCTTCAGATATTAAGAACTAGTTATCAGTGCATGTCGCTGATATAAAAGTATAGCTATTTTATACTATGCTTAGGTAAGTGAGGAAAATATTACAATACACCAGTCAATTTGTGTTTTCACAGATGGCACAGTAGGTGCCTATACCTTTACCTATATACTTCTTTGTGAGCAAGAAATAATGGTTGCTACCCAAGATACTATCTCAGGTAGGGGACAGGTTGAGAAGCAAATATTCTAGCCTCTTTTTTCTTGCTCTCTGATTTTTTTGTTGGTGTTTGCCATTAGCTCAGCCCACTATTGCAATTAATACATAGATGCACGGATGAATGACTAACACATGCTTTCATGATATATTAATACCCACCATTCTACAATTAAGTACACTTTCTGAATGACAGAAGGGGCACAATTCAGCTCTAGTGTCTGCAAAAGTCAGATAAGGGGGTGGAAATAATGAAGCACAATAAACTAAAAGTCACAACCCCAAATTGCAAATGTTATACCAAATGCTTCATAATCTCCTAATGACAGGTTTTATGCATTGGAAACCGTTGAAATTATGAATTCTACTGATATAATTAAGAAATAAAAAATATCCATTAAAGACCAAGACATAGATACTAGCACTCCTCCAAACAAATGTTTATTTCTACATTTCTGTGTTTCAGTCATGCACACACACACACACACACACATATATATATATATATATATATATATATATATATGGGGAGAGAGAGAGAGAGAGAGATTCCTGATGCACTGCATAATGACATAATGACATTTTGGTCAACAATAGACTATGCATATGATGGCTGCATAAAATTATAATGGAGCTGAAAAATTCCTATTGCCTAATGACGTCTTGCCCATCAAAACATCCTGGCCCAACACATTATTCAAATGTTTGTGGTGATGCTGGTGTAAATAAACCTACTGCACTGCCAGTCATATAAAAGTAAGCATATTGAGTTATGTACAATACATAATATTTGATAATGATGATAAATGACTATGTTACTTATTTTTATGTTTACTATACTATACTTTCTGTCATTATTTTAAAGTTTACTTCTTCTATGTATGAAGAAAAAAGTAAACTGTAAAACAGCCTCAGGCAGGTCCTTCTGGATGTATTCCAGAAGAAGGTCTTATTACCATGGGAGATGACAGCTTCATGCATATTATTGCCTCTGAAGACTTTCCAGTGGGAGAAGATGTGGAGATGGAAAATTGATACTGATGACACTAACCCTGTGTAAGTCCTAGGCTAATAAGTGCGTTTGTATGCGAGTTTTTAATAAAAACGTTTAAAAAAGTAAAAAAATAAAAATAGAAAAAAGCTTATGTAATAAAGATATAAAGAAACAAATTATTTTTGTATAGCTGTATGTGTTTGTTTTTAAGCTATGGGTTATTACAAAAGAGTCAAAAAGTTAAAATTAAAAAGTTTATAAAGTAAATATGTTACAGTAAGCTAATTTATTATTGAAGAAAGAAAAGATTTTTTTAAAAGTTTAGTGTAGCCTAAGTATATAGGGTTTATAAAGTCTACAGTAGCGTACAGCAATGTCCTACAAGTTCCATTCATGATAAATGCCCTATACAGGTGTGCCATTTTTATCTTTTATACCACATTTTAGTGTGCCTTTTCTATGTTTAGATATGTTAGATATACATATGCTTACCATTGTGTTACAATTGCCCGCAGTGTTCAGTGCAGTAACATGCTGTAAAGGTTTGTAGTACAGGAGCAATAGGTTATACCGTATAGCCCAGGTGTGTAGTAGGCTATGCCATCCGGGTTTGTGATACTCCATGATGTACACACAATGATGAAATCACCTAATGGTGCATTTCTCAGAACATATACTCGTTGTTAAGCAATGTGTGACTAAATGTACACATACATATATATATATATATATATATATATACACAGATAGATAGGTTTATACATTATACACATATTATATATAAATTTTTAATTATGGAAAACATTTAGGCTCTACTCAGAAAAATACAGAAAAAAAATAAGGTAGACATTATAATAGATTCATAATAGATGAGCTTACTTTCCATATTCTGTTCATAATGAAGGCAGTTTAAAACTCTTTTTTAACCCACTGTAAAGGATGTTCCATTATATGGGATACAAGACCCTTAAGGAAAGTGTAGGAAGAAATCCTTCTAACATTCTCACTTCTGACTATTTTAGTTCCTTGCCAGTTGAAACAGGCTATTAGACAAATGCTATTAAACAATAACTGTGGAATGAATACACATACAATTGTTGTAATTTATTCAACACCTACTATGTTCCTTTATTGTTCCTTTTTCTTTTGATGTTGATAAAACTAATAAGATATGGGTTAATTTGGAGAAGAGTGGGATATCAGGGGTTAGCTCAGAAATTATAAAACCAACATCCTCATTTTATTAGTAAGAGAACTGAGGTCCAAATAAAACTGTTTCTTTATGCACTCTATGCAATTATTCTTAATTATTCATAATTCATGACTTCCATATCCACTCATCACCTCATATATATATGTGTGTGTGTGTGTGTGTGTGTGTGTGTATACACACACACACACACACACACACACATATATATATATACACGCACACACTGGTCTTCTAGGATTCCTCCTGCCATCATGTAGCTTTTCTTTTTGGTCCTCAATATAAACTGATTCATAACTCAGAAAATACTGAGTACCTGCTACATTGGTGGACCTAACATAGCCCTTCAGGACACCATATCTTTACATGTTGAATAAAATATGCATTGATGTATTTATATTACATTACATTATATATTATATGATATATAAAAAATCACAAGGTATTGTGATGATTGCTATGTCTATGTGAAATACAGGATGATGAGTTAACACATGAGTGGGAAACTTATCTTGTTCTTGGGAAATAAGAACCATATTATTGGAGGAAGTCTTTGAAACTTTAATAGGAAAGGAGAAAGCTGATGTTTTATTATTTGAATAGTCCTTAGTTATTGATGGCGAATAGAAGCATGTAAGCTGCCATCTCCCCAAGTGCCACCTTATACCTAAAGCAGACCTCACTAGTGGAGACAACAGAATTTGGATCTTTATTCAGATGCAATTTATGATCCTTTTTGAGGCATTTCTCTGGGAAGCTACCAATATAAACTTATAAACTGGTGATGTCACCTTTTGGTCCTATGGATTAATCTATTCAACAAACGCATGTTAAACTTCTGTGTGCCAGGCATTTCTCTAATTGTTGAAGATAAAGAGATAATGACAGAGTCCACACACTGCTAAAGATTATGGGTAGGATAAATAGAAATGTAATCCAATCAGATTACAATCCATTTGCCTCAGTGTAGCAAATAGATGTTCACACCCAGTGTTCTAGGAGAGAGAGTAAAGGAAATGACTATATTTAGAGACAGGAAGAATGTGTCACAGAAAGAGTGATGTGTGAGTGGTGTCTTAAAGGATGAATGAGAGTTAATCAAGTGGACAAGAAGTAAAAGAGAAAAAAACACATACAAAGCATAGACAAGATTTAATCACGTGGCAAATTCAAGAAAGTGTTAAGCATCCAAAATGAAGAGAGAACGGCACATGCTGATGTGGGAGAGAGCAATAAAATGCAAGGGTGGAAAGGAAAGGTCCTGACTCAATCACCACATACAGACATCCACATCCTGTGTGCAGGGAAACTACAGCTGTTGGCTTGTGTGTAGCCAGACAGAGGCTTCCAGGGTTACACCCACTCAGCCTCACTCTAGCCAGACGGGAGGATGAACAAGAGGATATTCATAAAACAAGCAGAAAAAGGGGGTTTCAGAAAGGCCAATACAAAGGGCCTTTATTTAAGAGAATACCAGCTCTAGGCATGAAAAATGAACCTGAGAGGCAAGTGTAGTAGGACCCCAAATATATACGGTTTGCTGAATGGACCACCACAAAAAATAAGCCAAAATGATAAATCCACACATTTTAAGGAGAGGTTTCACATAAAAGAGACATTAACAATTTGAGATATGAGGTGATTTTAAGGCAGCAGCTCTCAAACTGTACTTAATTTATGCATCTCTCTTGTAACACGTGTGTTTTAAAAAGAAAACTATCAAGTTGAAAAGACTGGGATGTTAGTGACAGTCCCGCCCCACTCCCTCTTCTGCACAAGTGGAATTGAGACCTTCACTCTGACCAAACAACTACGAGGCTCCCTCCAACAGTAAGCGGATACTACACCTTTTCCCTGTTGGCTTAGCCTAATACCTCACCTAGAAATGTAATTTCTCGGCTGTGTAGTGCCAGGAAAGCAGATATCCCCAAAGCCTGGAACACACTGGGTGGTCAACAAATAGTTCTTGAATGAATAAATAGCTGAACATTTTTGCCTCAAAATTTTGATTTTTTTTTTTTTTAAAAAGGCATACACTCTAAAGATGGGAATTACTTTAAGCTGCTAATGTTCTATCACATCTTAGTGTGGTTAGGTTGCCTAACCTTTCTTAGAGCTTAGTTTGTTGAGGAGAGACCAGGGCTCTGGACAAGAAAAAAGAAAAAGGCACAAAGGTCATCACCTTTGATGCAGTCATCACCTTGATGTAGTCAAATCCTTTGACTACAGGGTTTGTTCTCTGAATAAAAGCAGCGCATAAACAACGGCATCAAAATCTAACTGTTATCTCATGTAATCACTTTTGTTTAACTGAGTGAATGTTGTCTACCTACATAATGAGAATTTAAATTCATTCTAGTTTGCATGATAGGTGCTTTAGAGGTCTTAAAACATGCAATACATTGTATATGGTTGAGCTGTGCAACTATTCACAAATTCCACTTCAAACAGTAACACAGTGCACTGTCCTCAAAAGCTGATAACAGACTGGCGTACTCGACCCCCATACACTCTTGCCAACCAACCTCATGCCGTAGTGGCGCCAGTCAGGTGGCAGAAGTTAGATCTAAATCATGAGCATGACAGCCGTCAAGTTAGCCCCTATGGCTTACTAATGTTATAATTGTGCCAGTCAATCCGGGAAGATTATTTTGTTGAAACTTATTTTATTCTTTGGTATTTTAAATACATTCATTTTAAAAATAAAATAAAAATATAAAAGGCAAACAAAAATGTATTAATAAAAAATAGAACTGTTAGGTAGTTAGGATCTCTGGCTCTTCTCTGGACAAGAGTTCCCTGCTTTGGTGCTGTTTCCAGAAATTGCTCCACCTGGCAAGAAGGATAAGGGTAGGCACTCCATTTTGATGTTGCCCCAACCTTAATTCTATCCTAAGCAACTGCTACACCTGAGGAGGAGAGCATGCTTTATCAATCTGGGAATTCCCTAGCTCAGGCACGATCAGATTTAAAAAGTGAACTAGAGTAATCTAAGGGTAATTATTATGCCATTAGCTTGAATCTGCATCGTGGTTCAACACTCCCCCCCTCGCCCCCGCCAAGGTGGGATTTTTGGAGAGGGAGCTCCTATCTACAGATGGAATTTTGAGGATATCTGTTGACAATTTGATAACAACCCACACTTCCCAAGACCCACCCCAGGACTGGGCTAATAAAGGAAATAATCCAAGAATTCAGAGAGAGTGGGTTTGCAAAATTTGGATTCAGGCAAAAGGCCGCACATAAGGACCCAGAAGGCAACATGTGGCCATAAAGCTGCAGGTTCTCCACCCCTGGTTTAGGCCTTACTAGTTCCCATGAAATTCTTAACCTATATGTTCAACTTATTTTTATAACACCCTAGTTTTTGTGAATTAGCTGGATCTCTTTTCCTCATATTTAAAAGTTATATACCAATTAATATACACACACATTTACTTAGACATGTGAACACATATTAAATTTCTTCTTTACGCTGCAAAATTCATTGTGAAAATGAAAAAAAAAAGTTTTCCTTTTGAAAAATGTGAAAAAAACGTGTCCTTAGGAAACCCCAGATTTCAGTAAAACATATTCTGCTAAATTTTTGAATTCTGGGGAAAACCGAATTTTTAGAATTGTGATAGACATGTTTTATCCAAACTATTGGTTCTGTTTACCATTGCCCTTAATTAATACAGTTGATATTCAACCTTGCTAGAATTGATTACACATTTCTAAGATCAAGTATAGTGATATTGTCATACTACAACAACCAACACACACAAAAATTGACTTTGAAACAAGCATGACAATTACTCTTAAAGTCTTGGAACAAGAGTGATTTAGATGGTGAATAAGCAGACAACTTTTAATGTAGGCATAAATTGTGACTAGTCTTGAGTGATTCTTCCTATATTCTTATGACAAGGTCAGAAATCTATTATCACAATTCTATGATTACAAAATCCATTGTGGAACAAGAAACTTAGACATGATTAAAGAAGATGCACATGAGGCACAGAGATATAAAAAAGAAGTCTATGACTCCAATCTGTTTATTATATTGGTATAGAAAGAAACGTATCTGGCATATATGTGACCCATTGTCTTTCAACTATAGATAAAACAGTTGGTGTTACCTTTCAAATACAAAACCATCTAAAAGTATTGTTGAATTCATGGCAGATTTTGTTTCCTGATGTGCTTTCTCAAACAATAACAAACAATGGTGATATAGTGCCTCTTGCATTTTCCTGGATAGAGCTGGAACCCATTCTGCTAAGTGAAGTATCCCAAGAATGGAAAAATAAGCAACACATATACTCACCAGCAAATTGGTTTCACTGATCAACACCTGAGTGCACACGTAGGAATAACATTTATTGGGCGTTGGGCAGATGGGAGGGGGGAGGAGGGGATGGGTATATACAACATAATGAGTGCGATGTGCACCATCTGGGGGATGGACAAACTTGAAGCTCTGATGGGGGTGGGGAGGAAGGAAGGGCAATGTAACCTAAACATTCGTACCCCCATAATATGCAGAAATAAACAAAAAATTACTGAAAGGCATACTTACTAATATATATGTATATGATGAATAAATTAATGAAAGATTACTGCTCTTTAGAGGAAATATCCAACATTTCGAAGGCTTCCTGATCCTTTAAAAGGTAGAATAGGTCAGGCACAGTGGCTCACGCTTGTAATCCCAGCAGTTTGGGAGGCTGAGGTGGGAGGATTGCTTGAAGCCAAGATTTCAAGCCCAGCCTGAGCAAGAGCAAGACCTGATCTCTACAAGAAACAGAAAAATTAACCACGAATGGTGGCGTGTGCCTGTAGTCCCACTTAGTCAGGAGGCTGAGGCAGGAGGATCCCTTGAGCTCAGGAGTTTGAGGTTGCAGTGAGCTATGATGATGCCACTGCACTGTAGTCTGGATGACAGAGTGTGACTCTGTCTCAAAAAAAAATAAGTTAGTAAAATACAATAAAAATAAAGAATAAAAGGTAGAATCATTGTAATATGATATAAAAGAATGGGGATTATTTTAAATCCAAGAAGATTCTAACGAGAGATCAATTTGAAGATGGCATGCATTTACACCATGTGATAAATTCATAAAGTATCTGCTACTTTGACAAGAACCCTGAGTACCAATATTGCCAACAAAATATCATACCTATATGCCCTTATAAGTTCCAAAATCGAGCTCTAGGTTCTTACATTACCCTTTAATTCAGTGTTTTTCAACTGAATTAATCATTGTGGGTTCATTAATAGCAGAAAAAGATACTAAGTTATGGTCACTGCAGTAAGACTTGGACCTAACCCAGTATCTCTCTTTCATACATGCAGAGCCCACAATGATCAAATATAAGTCATCATTTAAATTAGAATGGAGAAAAAGTTGTGAAGTACACTTATCCTATAGTCAAGCCCACAGCATGTAAACAAAATCAAGCTCTAAAGCAAAATAAAGTCCAATTGTGGAACTGTTTCTTTCTGTCAGTATAACACCTGAACCTATTAACAGCAGCAATTTGACAGTGGGGAAGGGGCCCTGTTATTTCACTGTGACTGACATCACACTTATCAAATAGTTCAAAATCAATGAGAACACGGTATACAGCCCATCCTCAGAGAACGAAGACTTCTTTAAACAGCCACCCTCCAGACAGATCATGTAAGGAAATGAGTTGCCAAAACAAAATAAGACAATTGATGTATAAGAAGATATACTAAGTACTGCTGAGTTTTTATAAGACCTAGGTAGCCTTATCTAGTGAAAATAACACCTAATATCAGACCATAATCAAGTTCTCAAGTAAGAGTGTGGCATAGGGCAGATAAAACAAAGCAGACTCTGGTTGGCTTCAGGAGTGCAGAATGAAGCCACGTTCCAAGCCTCATTAGTAACTGCCTTGGAAGGAGTGCATATACTGGTTTTAGCATGAAGCTTTAGAGCTAAACAGGCCTGAGTTGAATACTGGGTCTCTTACTTGTTGAGTTTAGTAATTTTAACTATTTACCTAGATTTCTCTGAGCTTCAGTTTATTAAATTTAAAATGGTTTCAACAATACGTATCACATTCGATTATTGCCAAGATCAAATTAGAAACTGTAAGTAAATTCCCAGTAATGTCAACTGGCTTAAAGCAGGCTTTTCATAAATGGTAGCCATTAGCATTTTAAAATTTTGTTAGGAAAATCTCCATGGACTCCCAGGGAAGCACTCCAACAGCCTATGCTTACTGGAAGTCCATGGAAAAATCTCCCGCTCCACCTACGTCATCCAGAACTCCATATCTCAGATATCTATTGGCTGGAATCTCTTTTGAAGTAAGAGAATTAAAGCTAAGATGCGAGGATAGTCATTCTATGGTACACACATCACTGAGAAAGCTCCTTTTGGAGGAAGTGAGTGAGGTCAGTGAGTCTGGAATCTCAGATAACATGCAAGTTGAGATTTGAACAATTAAAAACTTCAAGAACTTAAAGAGCTGGGTTAATTAAGAAAGTAGAAGAAAACAGTGAATCTTAGACCAGTAAAAGCAGTCTTTAATTAATTTTGACACTAACCCATCCAAACACGATATGTGCCAACAGAAAGGATCAGACAGAATAGAAAGATCGATCCTGCAAAACTCTTTTGTCAACCATCCAACATTGTTTAAGGGAGAAGATATAGGATCTGGAGCAGTTGATGTCTCCAGTTCTCCATTGTTAACAACAAATAATTTCTCATGAATTACCTTTAAACCATTCTTAGACTTTTTTTTTTATACCATCAAAGTTGCTTTCTGATGGACAATTTAGTTTGCTACATAGCTTGCTACTGGGAGAAACCAGTTTGCTCTTGAGAGGGTATGTAAGAATTCTGATCACTGCAAAAAATTCTCATTCATAATTTAGTACTTCTGGTTTATGTACCAGTCCACTGTGAGTTTAATAAGTATGTGTTAATCAGTAAATGCATTGAGAACACACAATTTCTGATTCTGGAAAGTTAAGGGACACAATTTCAGACTGTGGTGACTCACCTGAGAGAGGCCATGATTAGATTGTCTTTAGTATCCCCCAACTGAGAAAGGAAACCACAGGTATACCATTGTCTCTGAGATAGCCTATATCACTGCTGTTGCTACTGCTACTGTTATGATTGATATCTAGAATATGTAAATACTATGCACATTCAGTCTTTTAATCTCACTCAGAAATGATATACAGAGATATATTATGGGAATACTTGGTTGCCCTGCAACCTATCACACTCAAAATATTAGGGGATAGGTAGTAAGCACCTCTTACTTCCCATAATAACTTATTGTGGCTACTCAAACTCATAGGATAATAGTTTCCTTACATTTACTCCCCATTGGTAACATAATATATCCTTTTATTTACCTATAACTACCTCTTTTGAGCTTTAACAGGTGTACTGCCAGTTCTAATATTCAGAGAGTTTTTGTGAGTGACTGACATAATCAGTGCCAATGATTTAGAACTGTTTTCTGTCTCTAGACTCATTTTTATAAATGATTTATGATGTACTTTATTTCCTACTATCTCTCTATAGCAGAAAAATGACATACTTTTTCCTGGGTCTATACTTGTATATATTTATTATAAAGAATATGGAATGTTATACCAGCATTATAAAGAAAATTACTTTGTAATTTTAGATGTGCTAAAATTTCATCTTAGTCTCTCAGCATGATGCATTTATGTAAAGGTTACCTTGCCCTTCAAAAATGACTAGCCTTTCAAATCTATGCTCACTTTTCCCAACATCACAATAAACTAAACCTACCATAGAGTTTGGGATTATGCCATACATTAACTTGATATATTCTGCATTTAACTTTTATTATTTCTTCAGCCTATGTCACCTTCTATTGGCAATAATTCTGTATAAGGTTATTTCTTTTTCTTTCTTTTTACTGCCTATATAGCTTGTGGTTAATCAACCCTAGCAAAGTATTCAAATAAAAGAAACCAGGATATAGACACATGTACTCTAAACAGATGGCTGCACAACAGTGGAAATGCAGATGTGAAATGCTTGAGCACAAGATAAGACACAGTGAATAGTATCCTGGATTATTCATAAAGCACAGATAATACCTGAAAAATTCATTCTACTATAGGATGAGTGTCTCTTGTAATTCTCAACCATAAAGATGGGCATACTTGTTTCTATGAGAATGAAAAGAAACTTCACATAAATTCAGTCCAGATGATGTATTGCGAAAAATATACTATATTAATATAATCTATTAAACTTAGAATTCTGCCTCCACTGTTTCTCCAGATATTTTATAAGAGAGCATAGACTCTTTCCAGGGTAACTATTTTGGCACTAAATTTACATTAATAAAACTTAAATCCATATCCTACACATTGCCCACTTATCTAATTTCTCTAAGAAATGATCAACGCATCTTCACAAGGTAGACATCTATTTAAGAAACATTTATTAAGCACCTCATATGTTCCAGGAAATCTAGTGAACCTAATGAAAATCTGGTACATACTATTATTTGTACATTAAGTCTAAATAATCACTTAACTATCCCATGCACCAGGCAACTAGTTTTCTCTAACAGGTAGTTTATGAATATACTTAACCAAAGAGGTGAGAGATCATTACAAAGAAAACTATGAAACACTGAGGAAATAAATCACAGATAATACAAATGAATGGGGAAAATTATCATGCTCCTGGACTGGTAGAATCAACATTGCTAAAATGTCCATACTACCCAAAGTGATTTGCAGATTCAATGCAATCCCCATCAAAATACCAATGCCATATTTCACAGATCTAGAAAAAATAATTCTATGCTTCCTTTGGAACCAGAAAAAAGTGTGAATTGTCACAGCAATCTTAAGCAAAAAGAACAAATCTGGAGGCATCACATTACCAGACTTCAAACTATACTACAAGGCTATAGTAACCAAAAAAGCATGATATCGACACAAAAATAGAGACATAGACTAATGGACAAGAACAGAAAACCCAAATATAAAAACTATCCACATCTAGCCAACTGATCTTTGATGAAGCATACAATAATATACACTGTGGAAAAGACACCCTATTCAATAAATGGTGCTGAGAAAATTGGATAGCCACATGCATAAGATTGAAACAGGATCCACATCTCTCACCACTCACAAAAATAAATTCAAGATGGATAAAAGACTTAAATGTAAGACATAAAATCATAAGAATGCTAGAAGAAAATGTTGGAAAAACTCTTTTAGATATTGGCCTAGGCAAAGAATTTATGAAAAGACCCCAATGTCAAACACAACAATAACAAAAGTTAATAAATGGAACTTGATTAAATTAAAAATCTTTTGCACAGCTAAGGAAATAATCAACAGAGCAAATGGACAACCTACAGAATGAGAGAAAATATTTGCAAACTATACATCTGATAAAGGGCTAATAAACAGAATCTACAAAGAACTCAAGCAAATCAGGAAGAAAAAAAAAACATTAAAATGTGGGCAAAAGATATGAACAGAAGCTTTCCAAAAGAAGATAGATGAATGGCCAATAAACAGATGAAGAAATGCTCAACATTACTAATTATCAGAGAAATGTAAATTAAAACCACAATGAGATATCACCTCACCCCAGTTAGAATGGCTTTTACTAAATATTCAAAAATAATAGATGCTGGCTTGGATGCCGAGAGAAAGAAATGGTTATACAGTGTTGGTGGGACTGCAAATTAATACATCCTCCATGGAAAACAGTATGGAGATTCCTCAAAGAACTAAAAGTAGACCCACCAGTTGATCCAGCAATCCTACTACTAGGTATTGACCCCCCCAAAAAATAAGTCAGTTTATCAAAAAGATACCTGAACTCAATGTTTATTGCAGCAAAATTCACAATTGCAAAGATGTGGAATCAATCCAAGTGCCCATTAATTCATGAGTGGATTAACAAAATGTGGTATATGTATACTACTCAGCCATGATGAAGGATGGATTTGGGCCTTTGGCAACAGTTTGGATGGAACTGGAGACCATTATCCTAAGTGAAGTATCTAAAGAATGGAAAAACAAACACCACATGTACTTGCTATTAAACTGGAACTAAATGATGAGCATACATGTGCACAGGGAACTAAAACTCAGTAGAAATCAAGCAGGGGGGAAGAGGAGAAGGGGATGAGTTAAAACCTACCCAGTGGGTACAATGAACACTATTTAGGTGATGGGCACCCTTATAACCTTGAGTCAAGCACAACAACATCAACGCATGTAACCAAAAACATTTGTACTCCCATAATATTTTGAAAAAATAATGATTCCAAATTGACATGCCTGAGTTTCTCACAGACTGTACCCTGGGGGGTATTTTCCCTTTCCCAATGTGAGAAGGCAGATTGAGTCACATGTTATCCTGTCACTCAGAGAGCTCAGCCACAGTGTTTGCAGATTTGTGCCAAGATCTCCAACTTCTCAAATGTAGAACTGATTCTATGGCACTGGGCTTAACTATTTTCTCTTTTCATCCTCCTGTGATTGTGAATGCTCCCCAAGGCTTAATCAAATTCCCACATCAGATTAAGGTCACCTTTCCTTTAAGATTTAAATAAAGTTAGCTCCACCCCACTAGCCAAAGCCCTGTAGGAACAGCAATGCTTTCTCCAATAATTTTGAAAATTCTTTGGGCTTCTGTTGTAACTCTGAAGTCCTATTTTCTGCTGGAATTTCTATTTCATTGACATTTCCCCTTCCCTGGCTGTTTTCTTCTCTTTACTTATGTCCACTCAATGAGTCCCTTCTGTACATTCTCAACAAACAAATAAACAATCTGGCACATACATATATTTTATAAGTAGGACCTATATTTTCATTATTCATAGTAGTCACTGCCACTATATTATTCTCTGAATACTAATCATTTTATGAAGGGAAATAGCCTTTATTTAGTTTTTTGTTCATTTATTTGTTTGATCATTTATTTTGCTTACCAGTTCATTTTAAAGGTACCATTAATATGGTATGTATTTGAAAATCACGGGTAAATACAGAAAAGTATCACTCTGATGTTGTTCTTTAACAGCTTTACTACCCTCAGGGCTTAGAAACTGTTTACCCCAAAATATGGCACTTTGTACATGCTGAACTTAAAAACGAAGCCTCCAAGTCTTTCTGAGCCCCATCTCTCCACCATCTCTCTCCCAAAGCATAATATGAAGTTGTTTTCTCAAGTTCTCTTATCCGCCCCAAGTCAGGACTTACCAAACAGTCACCTCTAGTCCCTTATCTGAATTTTCATTTAATAAAACCATATCACAGGAAGAAAGACTATAGTACATCAAACACCCAAACAGAATTTTTTCACAAACCATTGTCTGCTCTGCAGGCCCAACAGACTTTGCTCCAGAATCATTAATCATTCAAAACTTCCCCATCTCCCTTTCCCCTAAGAAGAGGGTATATAAACATCTGTACTCCACAGGGACATTGGGCCATCACTCTGTGATTCTCCCCATGAGCACAGTAGTAATAAATTTTGTAAAGGCTTTCTTCTTATTAATCTGCCATGTTGTGAGATGATTTTTCAGCAATCCTTCTGAGGGCAAAAAGGAAGTTGTCCTTGGCCCCCACACCATAATTTCCTGTTGGGTCACCTGTGGATATGATTTGCTCACACAGGATATAATGATATAGTATTTTTTGAGCAAGAGTTGAATAGGCTTACAAACTGATTTGGCCAGAGTCACATGATTAGTAAACAATAGGACAAGACTAGACATCAGTTTATCTGACTCTGAGTCCCAATATGACTTCTCTGAGAACCTCTGGTGCCACCCTGCTCCCCCATGCTTAACAACAATTAAAGTAAAAAAAAGAAGCCAGCAAATATTTTCTGTGAAAGATATCCCCGACGTTCACCAGAGCTCTCTGGGGGGTTGATCCAACTCATCAGGTTTCACCCAACAGTCCCTGAGCCATGATTGTACTTGTGAAGAGAAGTGAGGCCAGTGATAATTTCTATAACCATACTAGTGTATTATATTTTAGTAAAACTGTTTTTTTTTTTAAATGGCCTTTTGTAGTATTTTATTTTTCTATGAACCCCATGCCATTGCCTTTAAAGCAAATTCATGTAATACATGTCTCTGACAAGCTTCCAATCTGTATTTCTGGACTTATTCATTTATACATGGACACATCCATTTAATTCTTCAGCCTCTCTAACTTCTGACAATTCACTATCCCCTTATATCTTGTTGTTTTCTGATCTATGCTCTTTGCTCACGATGTAT
Source organism: Indri indri (assembly GCA_004363605.1). Lineage (NCBI taxonomy): Eukaryota > Metazoa > Chordata > Mammalia > Primates > Indriidae > Indri > Indri indri. The sequence goes on from RJWJ010011173.1 coordinate 16,711, forward strand.
TCTTTAACTTTTAAATTTATTTGTATTAAAGCCCAATGTTCCAAGGCTACCTAATCCACACATAAGTACCTAAGCCTCAACATTTTTGTTTTTTTAATTTTATTTTAATTACACTCTCTTTGTCCTTTATTATCACAGAAATTTGGTCCTAAGGTATCATATCTTCTCTTACATTATAATAATTTCTGCATATGTCTTCTTTTTTTTTTTTTTCTATTCTATAAGCACAGGGACATGTTTTACCTTAGTATGTTATGACCTCCTGTTCTCACCCCTCCCTCCCAGAATAGGCTATGTTTTTTAAGACACAGGCATTTAACGATAGTAGATGGAATTGCATTGTAAATGTCATTTCATAAACTATTATTTGTGAGATTTTCTTTATGTATAAAACACAAATAATTCTGTTGGTATTTTACAAAGGTTTAAAAATCTTACCAAAATGAAGCCTGATATTACATAAGCCCATATTGTCTAAGTTCTTTGTGTCTTTCTGACAGTTTTTACGAGTTCATCTGAAGGCTCTGAATGCTCCTGAGACTCATAAAGGAATGCACTACTACAGGGATAGAAACAGATTCCTGAACTTCCAATCTATATAGGTTCATACTATCTACTTGACAATGGACTATTATTCTCAAACGCTGAAGGGAAAATTCCTACAAAATCACACCTTGTTGTTTCTTACAAAACAGAAGTATAGAACACAAATTATGTCTGGTTTTTTAGGCAGTGAGTTTGGTATTTCCTTTTTATCTAGTAAGGCATGTTCCTGAAATCCCAGATTAAAAAAAAAAAAGAAAATAGCAGTTCCTTGGGCAGATTAAAGGCATCCATTTATGAGGGAGGGAAGAAAGAAGAGAGACAGAGAGGAATTGGTTGATCCATTTTTTTTTTTTTTTTTTACTTACAAAATCCTTGTGAAACAACCATAGTGTATTAGAATTAAGGACAAAAGCCTCACAGTGAGACACCAAATCTGAAGCCTGGAGCATCGGGGTTAGCATAGATATTGAACTAGGGGAAAATATGTTAATTGAATTGATAATAAGGATATAGCTGAAACTCAAGATAAAATTTAGAAGGATTATTAAATTATCATACTTTATAATAAAACCAAAATTACTTAGATAACTTTAAGCAGGAATTTAATACTTTAACTTAAAATGATTTATTAACCACTCTGTGCGATATATATTAGGGTATTATACAAATAAACCCCAAATCTCAGTGCCCTAACAGACAGAAGCTTATTTCTCATTAATGTTACATATTTCATGTGAAAATCCCACGTGAGACTGCTTCACACATCAGCTGGCTTTCCAGGCAGATGACAGCTCTATAATCTTGTGACTACCTTGAGCAAGGGGGCTCAATTACCTTGGCAAGAAGTTGAGAATGCTAGAGAATCTTGCAATTAAGTGCTTGGACTTGGATATGACTCATTCAGCCACTTCTGATGAGATCCCACTGATTTTAATCAGCATACAGTACAACCCAATGATCAGGGGATATATAATAGTATATTTCACTAATGTGTTTGGAAGGAAAGGGGAATTAAATAAGCAAGAGCACTAGACATCTCCATCATAGGATGCAAAAATTCAGTGAATCCATAAACAACTAGGACAATCCTGGTTCTATATTCAATGTTTGTATGACTTTCTTCCCTTTAAGATATGGCTTTGTTTTTAGGAAGAAATGTGATAATGAGAAGAAAAATCAACACAAGGAAATCAACACAATATAAATAAGAGAGTCTAATACAAGAGCATCTTCATCTCCATATCTTCATAATGACCTTTAGAGCTGAAATTCAGCCAATATACAATGTTTGGCATTGTTTTTTGCCCATATTTATTCTGATTGATTGGTTCTCCTTTTTGGTTCATCAGAGCACATGCTATATCCATTTGTGAAAGATTTATCAGAGCACATCATACACCCACTTGTTATAGATTTTGAACATCCTTCTTTGCTAAAGATTACAGGAATCCATTAAATATGGACTGCTTTGAGTACTATTTTAAAACGATCTATGTATTATAAAACAAAATACAACAATAATAAGAAGGTTATGGTAATGTACATTGCCAACTATCCTCTATAAGTTTATCTGTTTCTCATGCCAACACTACACTACTTGAGTGTTTTTGCTAAATGAATATGTATATAATGGATTGTCTTTATAGTTGTATATCTTATTTACTTAATAAGCAGAAAAGACTTTTTCCAAAGTATCTTCACAAATTGCACTTGCAAAAATTACTTTTAAACAAAGAGCAGAGAAATTTGTCTAATATATTTGCTTAGGACAAGAGAAACACTTTTAACTAATCAGATATATGTGTAAAAATGCATGAGTCATCCAAATCATTCCCCCAAAGCCCTTTTAAGTTCTAAGAAAGCAAGCACAAGTCATCTTTAATTAATGTATGGCATATCTACCATATACATTTTAAAAATCAGACTTTGAAACTAACACTGTAGAGTTATATTTTTGTCCCTGGTGAAAAAATTGGGTGTAGAGTATTTATTTTCTTTTTACCAGACATTTACAGTATGGTATGATAGAAAATAAACTGAATTGAGTGGGCATCAGGAGACTTCAATTTTATCTCAACTTCATTCCTCAATTGTAAATAAGCTGAAGTTCTTCAAGCTTCAGTTTCTTCATCCTGGGAAGAAAGTGAATGACTTTTAGGTTCCTTTTTAACTCCAGTCTCCCATGCCTTGGAGATTTTACATTAATATAGAGGTTTACAAATGCCTCATAGCTTTTCAGGAGGCAGTCCTCTTCATGGCAGTAATGCATAACAGTTAAGAGTACACCCTCTGGAGACAGATTGCCTGGATTTGACTCACAGCTTTACCATTATTAGTCTTCTAGTCAGTAAAAATGGGATAAGAATAGCATCTCATGCATAAAATGTTGGAAAGATTAACGAGTTAATGCTTGCAAATATATCTAGAAGATTGTAATATAGCAAGTACTCAATAATCATTCGCCATAATATCATTAGGCATGGATTCTCTCCACAAGATGGTGGACCAGAAACACAACCAACAAGAGCTTCTCAGTAAGAAGATAAGTTTTAGATGAAAAAGAAAAATGAAAAAACAGACAAACATAGATCAAATGGGAGTCTGAAGGAAGGGTACCTAAACCTACAGGAGACTGCACTCCATGGGAAGAAGTTCCAGATTAGAACTGGAAGGAGAAATGTATTAGCAGAGATTAAGCCCCAAGAGGTTTGGAGACCAGAGAGGAAGGTAGGTAGAGCGATTAATTTCTCCCTCCCTGGCATCTCAGACTATTGGTGGGCTCCTAAGGAGCTGCTAGAAAGACCTTCTGCCCACATGAGCCCAGGGATTACTGACACCAGTAAGCTGGGGGCTTCTTGTGGACAGGGCACCAGACTCCTAGTCCTCCTGTGGTGCTCCCAGCCCCACACATCCAAGTCCGGGGGCAGGCACCATATTGTTTCTCTATCAACTTTGTGCCTTTGTCCTTCCCAGAGGGCTTCAACTCCTCAGGTTCTGTCTTGCTCATTTCCTCACAGACATTTTCCAGCTCTGGTCCAGACACAGAAGCCACAGGGGTCCAGTAGGTCCTGGGTGATATGCGTGAGTCCAGAGCCTGGCCATTCTGGGTGGACTGCTCTCAGCTCAGGCCAGAATCCCAGGCAAGGAATGTCCCGGCCTGCATCACAGTCATGGGGGAGCTTGGCTGGCTTGAGGTCCTGCTTGCCGGCAGAGGCCCAGGGAAAATCAAGGAATAAGGGAAGGTGGAAAGCAGCAAAGCCTGCTCCATACTGCCCCAATGTGGGCCTCAGACAGCCTTGCTTCTACAAGCAGACTTTCTGGTTGAGTGGGGCTGCATCAGCACCTCCCTGGCAGCTTTGCCCAGAGGTGAGGAGCAGATCTTTGACACCTGCGAAAGCAGATCCTTTGATGGCATTTGTGGAGCTCGAGGACATGCTTACCTAACCCAGCCTCACTCCCCCACCTGTCTTTGCTGTCTTGGAGAATAAGGACTCACCTGGAAGTTCCAAGGCCCCACCCACCACCTGAGGCATTAGAGTGCCTCTCCTGAGGAACTAGAGCTGGTCACAGGACCCCAAAATAACATTGTAGCTTGTTCCTTCTAGTAAGTGCCACATACTGATAGGGAGGTCAATTTGCACACCCTTTACTGCATTTTTTGACTCAGTCATAGAAAGTGTGGTTTATTCTCACCCACAAGCACCACTTACTAGCTTAGAGATTAAACTGGGTGTGTCATTATCTAAGCAAAAGAAAATCCAAAAGTAAGAATCAACAGCTGCTCCAGATGAGAATGAATCAGCTAAAGAAGGTGGGAAGTACAGAGAATCACAGTGAAAAGACACCCCCAAAGGGAACACCAGCTCTTTACCAATGGATACCAGCCAAAAGCAGAATATTGAAATGACAGATGAGGAATTTTGAACATGGATTGTAAGGAAGCTCAATATAATACAAGATAAAATAGAAAGTGAACACAAAGAAACCACAAAAACAACACAGGAAATGAATGAAAAATTCAATAAAGAAATTGAATTATTAAGGAAAAACCAAACAGAACTTCTGGAAATGAAAAATTCATTCAAGGAATTATTAATATAAAACACAGTGGAAAGCCTTAAGAATAGGTTAGATCAGTCAGAAGAAAGAATCTCAGAGTTTGAAGACAATATTTTTCAATTAAACAAGTCAGTCACAGAGATAGAGCACAGAAATAAGAGGAACGAGCAAAGCCTATAAGAAATATGGGATTATGTAAAGAGACCTAACGTAAGAATCATAGGCATCCCCAAGAGCAAAGAAGAAAATACACAAGGGTTGGATAATCTATTGGAGGGAATAATAGAGGAAAATTTGCCTGGCCTTGCTAGAACTCTAGATATCCAGGTACAAGAAGCTCAAAGGACTCCTGGGAGATTCATTACAAAGAGGCAAACACCATGACACATAGTCATCAGACTGGCCAAAATAAACATGAAAGAGGTGTGTCTACAATCCATAAGGTGAAAGCAGCAGGTAACTTACAAAGAAAATCCATAAGACTAACTGCAGTCTTCTCAACTGAGACCTTACAAGCCAGAAGGGATTGGTGCTCCAGTCTCAGTCGTCTTAAGCAGAATAATGGCCAGCCTAGAATTTTGTATCCTGCAAAACTATGTTTCATATGGGGGAGAAATAAAGACTTTCTCACACAAGCAAAAACTGAGAGAATTTGTCAAGACCAGACTTGCTCTTCAGGAAGTTCTCAGAACTGCATTATACATGTACCAACACAATAGGCACCCACCAGTGTAAAAATCACCTAAAAGCTAAAGGTCAAAGGGCAGATAACACAATGGCTCAAGTGATGAAACAAAGGAACAAAGTTCTACTCAACATGATGAACAGAAATTCACTCCACTTATCAATTCTTTCAATAAATGTGAATGGCTTGAACTCCCCACTGAAGAGACATGGCCTAGCTGAAAGGATAAAAAAAAAATACAAGCCAAATATCTGTTCTCTCCAGGAAACACATCCAACCCACAAAGACTCATTCAGACTCAAGGTGAAGGGATGGAAAACAATATTCCATGCAAATGGAAACCAAAAGAAAGCTGGTATAGCAGTTCTCATATCAGATAACATAGTCTTAAAATCAAAAAAAGTAAAGAAAGACAAATGTGCTCATAATATAATGGTAAAGGGAACAATGGAACAAGAAGACATACCAATTCTAAATATTCGTGCACCTAATAATGTGTACCCAGATTCATAAAGCAAATTATACTTGATCTAAACAAATTGATAAACAGCAACACCATAATATCCAGGGAATTCAACACCCCTCTGACAGAAGTGGACAAATCCTCCAAACAAAATAAACAAGAAACAGTGGACTTAAACAGAACTCTAGAACAATTGGACATAACAGACATTTATAAAGCATTCTACCCCAAAACCACTGAATATACCTTCTTCTCATCAGCTCATGGGACATTCTATAATATTAATCACATCCTAGGCCACAAAATGTGTCTCAAAAAATTTAAAAAAATAGAAATTATACCATGCATTTTCTCAGACCACAGTGGAATAAAATTAGAAATCGACTCCAACAGAAACACTCATCTCTACACAAAGTATGGAAATTAAACAACCTAATTCTGAATGATAGTCAGGTCAAGGAGGAAATTAGATGGAAATCAAATGAACTAAATGATAAAGGGGACACAAGATGCCAAAATCTGTGGGATACAGCTAAAGCAATCCTGAGAGGAAAATTCATAAACATAAATGCCTACATCCCAAAGACAGAAAGGTTACAAATCAAAAGTATAATGAGTCACCTCAAAGAACTGGAAAAGGATGAGCAACCCAAACCCAAACCTAGCAGAAGAAAAAAAAAAAAAAACAGATCAGAGCAGCACTAAATGAAATTGATAACAAAAGAAATACACAGAAAGTTAATGAAACAAAAAGTTGATTCTTTGAAAAGATAAATGAAATTGATGGGCTTCTTGGTAGATTAACCAGAAGCAGAAAAGAAAAGACTCTAATAAGGTCAATCAGGAATGAAAAAGGAGAAATTACAACTGATATCAAGGAAATACAAAATATCATCTCTAAATAGTATAAAAATCTATGTGCATAAACTTGAAAATGTGGAGGAAATAGACAAATTCTTAGAAACACACAACCTCCCTAGGCTCAATCAGGAAGTAATAGAATTTCTGAGCAGATCTATATCAAGTACCAAAATTGAAGCAGCAATAAAAATCTTCAAAAAAAATTCCCGAACAGATGGTTTCACACCTGAATTTTACCAGACATACAAAGAAGAACTGGTACCTATCCTGCAGAAATTATTCCACAACGTTGAGGAGGAAGGACTCTTCCCCAACACATTTTACGAAGCCAACATCATGCTGATACCAAAACCAGGAAAGGTCTCAAAAAAAAAAAAAAAACCAAACTACAGACCAATATCCCTTATGAATATAGATGTAAAAATTCACAATAAAATCTTAGCAAACTGAATTCAGCTGCTCATGAAAAAAATAACTTATCAGGACCAAGTGGGCTTCATCCCAAAGATGCAGAGATGGTTCAACATATACAAATCTAAAAACGTAATTCACCACAAAAACGGAAGTAAAACAAAGACCATATGATCTTCTCAATAGATGCAGAAAAGCATTTACTAAAATTCAGCACCCTTTTATGATAAAAACACTTAACAAAATAGGCACAGACAGGATGTACCTCAAAATGATAAAAGGCATATATGACAAACCCACAGCCAATATCATACAGGATGGGCAAAAATTGAAAGCATTGCTGCTTAGAACTGGGACCAGACAAGGTTGCCCTCTATCACCACTTCTATTCAACATACTGCTGGAAGTTAGCCAGGACAATTAAATAAGGGAAAGAAATCAAGGATATCCAAATTGGGGCAAAAGAGGTCAAGCTATCCCTCTTTGCTGACAGTATGATCTTATATCTAGAAAACCCCAAAGATTCTGCTAACAGACTACTGAAACTGATATATAAATTCAGCAAAGTATCAGGTTATAAAATCAATGTACACAAATCAGAAAAACAAACACCACACGTACTCAACATTAAATTGGTACTAATCGACCAATACTTATTTGCGCATATGGAAGTAGCATTCATCGGGTGTCAGGCAGGTGGAAGGGGGAAGTAAGGTATGGGTAAATTCACAATAATGTGTGTGATGCACAGTCTGAGGGATGAGTATGGTTGTAGCTCTGACTTGGGCCTTGCAAAGGCAATTTATGTAACCAAAGTTTTTGTACCCCCATAATATTATGAAAAAAAAACTTAAAAAATATCATTAGGCATTTTTTATTGTGTAAAATAGTATCTCTTAAAGGTGATCCAAGTTACTGTGCTACTATTAGGAGAAAGTTTGAAATAGGATATTAAAGTTTTTCCACACAGTGCTTAACTTGGGGAACCAAAATATATGAATGATTAGTGGGCAGTACATCCCAGTTTAACAAGTAAATAGTAACCATAATACCAAATGGCAACAGCCAAAGCTATGAGAAGCAGGTAAAGAATTTAATGTTGGCTGTAAATGTAGGTATCAAATTAGGAAACATTGCCTTGGCTGCTAGTAGTTGGTGGAACAAATACCCAGACTACCTTCATGCTGAAGACAACCTAAAACGTTAGACAAAAATACTAAAATACAAAATGAAACATGTTTTCTAATGCACTTATGATCTAGCAAGAAATTTAAAAATATTTCTTCCAAAGAAAGTGTATTAATGTTAAAAAAAAACACCCAGCATATTTACATAGTCTAAAAGTATCTTATCAATTACAAAGGAAAAAAAAAGATAGGATTTCAAAGGCGTCATTAATTACAAAGAAAGACTGTGATTATATGTTAGAGAAACAGCAGTCACCAATTTAACCAAATGATTAATACCACCATTAATGGGAAGAGTAGTTATCATGGGCCTCCTTGTATGATGAAATGAAAATATTACCTTTGAAACATTCCTATCAAAATACATAACAAAATCTAATCATGAGGAAACACCAGACACATAAAAACTGAGACAATTTACAGAATAACTGGCTTGCAGTCTTTAGCATCATGAATGAGAAAAAGACTGAGATTAAAGGACACTAAAGATAGATCTGATCTTATGCTTTCTATTACTATAAAGGATGTTATTGGGACAAAGAACAAAATTTGAATAATGTCCATAAGGTTTTAAAATATGTCCACAGATCTTTGATGTTCCTCCCTTCAAAAAGTAGAGCCTAATTCTCTTTCCTTTGAATGTGAGCTGTATGTAGTGACTCATTTCTAACAAATAGATGATGGTAGAAGAAATAAAGAAATGCCACTTTCCCAGACTAGGGCATTAAATAGCTTCACTATTGCTCTCTTACTTGGATCATCCACTCTGAGGAAGTTAGCCACCAAGTTGTGAAGACACCAAGCAGCTCTATGGTTAGGTCTCTGATCCAAAACCATTCAACAGTCACTCTGACCCATAAAAATATGAGATAGTAAATGTTTTGTTTTGTTTGTTTGTTTTCATTTCATTTTAGTGATATACTTATAACATAACATAAAATTTACCATTTAAGCCATTTTTAAGTGTTCAATTTAATGGCATTAAGTACCCTCATATTCGTGTGCTACCACCAATCACTAACATCCATCCACTGAACTCTTCACATCTTACAAAATTGAAATTCTGTACTCATGAAACAATAACTCCCTATTCCTCCCTCCTCCCTGACAAACAGCATTTTACAATATCTTCTGTCTCTGTGAATTTTCTCTATATACATTATCTAAGTGGAATCATATAGTATTTGCCTTTTTGACATTTTGCTTAGCACATTAGCTTTTAAGATTCATCCATGTCATGGTGTGTGTCAGCAATTCTTCATTTCTAAGACTGAAAATTATTCCATTACATGTATATACTGTATTTTATTTATACTATATTTTATTTATCCATTCATTTGTTGATGGAGACTTCGAGTGCTTCCACCTTTTAGCTATTGTGAATAATGCTGCTAAGAACATATAAAAATGTGTACAAATATTTTTCAGTCCCTGCTTTCAAATATATTAATGCCTTTTGATGCTCAAAAGTTTTTAATTTTGATAGTCCAGTTATCTATTTTCTTTCTTTTGTTGTTTGTGCTTTTAGTGTCATATCCAAAAAATTATTCCATATATGTGTGATTTTTTATCCACTATATTTTGGAGTAATCATGGCAATAGAAAACTAACACATTTCCTATGGATTGTTTGTTATCAATGGTAATTTTTTATAATTATATTGTGGTTATAAAAAGTATGTTCTTGTTTTAAGGGAAAACATATGGAAATATTTCAGGGTTAAGAGATATCATGTCTCAAATTATCCTTCACTGTTTCAGAAAGAGAGAAAGATGACAATACAATATAGTAAAAAGTTAACAGCTGGGGAACCAGGGTGAAGATACATGAAGTTTCATGTTACTATTCTTGCAAATTTGCCGTAGGCCTGAAATTATGTTATAACTTAAAAATATTAAAGAAAACATAATTCAGAGAGCAAAAATTAAGTACATGTTAGAAACCACAATGCAAACAGAGCACTGAAGCTAACTTTTACCTTCTGGATTTCCAGAAGTAAAGGAAGAGGAAAATGAGTAGAGGGAATATACATTAGACAATAACTGAGAATTTTCCAGAATTGAGGAAAGATACTAATATAAAGTAATCTGAGATTTAAAAAAAAAAGCGTAAGTAAAAGGAAATTAATACCTGGACACATAGTAAAACTGCAAGACACTAACGACAATTAAAATATATTAAACATTGTAGAGAGGAAAGATTAATCTTCTTCAAAGAAAACAATAGCTTGACAAATGATTTCTAAATAGCCACAATGAATACAGGAAGCCAGTATAGTAATAGGTGGAATGTGCTCAAACAAAATAACTGGTAACTTAGAATCATATACTCAACAAAATGTCTTTCAGTGAGGAGGGTAAAATAAAGACATTTATTGACAAATAAAAACTGAGTACTTGCTGTCAATAGATAATTACTAAATGACATTTTAAATGTAGTTCTCCAGGAAGAAGAAAATGATATCAGAGGGAAGACCTCAGATACAAGAAGGAATGGTATCCAAAGACAGTGAGCAATATCCACATTTATTTATATGAAACAAAAATAAAATTGTTATATGGATTAAAATCTGCAATAGAACTAAAATACATGAAAATTACATGTAAAATGAGAGGTAGCAGATTATAACTAAGTTATTTCAAGCTCTTATATTATTTAGAAGGTAGGTATAGATTAAACTTCACCTTTAATGAGTTTCTCTATGCATGATAACATTTCTAAGGCAATCATTAAAGACTACAAAAGAAATATTAAGTATTCAACTAATAGAAACATAAATGAGAATAATCAATTCAAAATACATAAGAAATAGACGAAGAAACATAAAAATAGTAGACAAATGAAAAATTAAAATAATTTTGAATGCATAATGAAAATATAGTAACATCTGTAATAAATGTAAATAGACTATCTCAGCTAAAATGCAAAATTCAAAATAGTACCTGACTCTGGCAGAGAGATATTATGATTGCATTAGTGTTAAAGTTTAAAAATGTACAAGTTATATATCCAAAAATAAATATAAAAATATGCCTTAAAATCATAACAAAAATAAATACTTATATTACAATTCAGAAGAAAGGAGATCTCTTAGAGGACAAGGAAGGGATTAGACTGGCGAAGTACATGTGGGTTAATTCAGGGAATATTAATTTTTTTCCTTGCACCAGATGGTGGGTATAATGTTATGCATTGTAAATTTTTATTCAGACATTATACATTTTAAAAATATTTTTCATATCTCTCAATATTCAATAAAACCAATAAAAGTGGTACTATCAGAAATAAAAGATTTTGGATGGATATGGAATGTACTGTATCACTGTTCTGATGCTGTGCTGTCTGTCATATTGAGAAAGAGAGGTGTTTTTGATTGGAGAACCAGCCTGAATTGGTAACAGTGCAAACATTAAACCTCGGTCAGGCCTAAATGACCATCGAGTTCTGCCAGGTAGTTAAGTGTGGTAGATTGCAAAAATGTCCCAATTCCTCACTCCTCCCTTTATCCACTCCCTTTATGGTGTTGCTTTGTAGTACCCCCAACAAGAGGTGAAGTTCATTTGTTCACCTTTGATATCTGGGCTGATCTCGTGACCTGCTTTAGCCAACAGAATGCAGCAAAAGCAATGCTGGGACAGTTCTGAGCATTGCCCTGGAGAAGTCCTGAATGCTTCTATTTTTTGTCTTGAAATCCTGCCATCCACTCTGTAAATTTTCCCAAGCTAATCCACTGTACAATGAGAGACATGCAGCCCTGTGGCTCCCGTTGTCTCTGCCACAAAATTGCAAAAGAAGTGAGTGAAGCTATCCTAGACTACCACCCATGGCCTGTTCACAGCTGACTTCATATGCATAAATGAGCTCAGCTAAAATATTGAATTTGGGATTACCAAAACTACCTGCCCATTGACCCACAGATCCATGACAATCAAATGATTCCTGTGTTAAGCGAGTGAGTTTGGGGTTATTTAAAGCAGATGTTAATCATAAATAAACTGATTCTGAAATTCTCCAAGTAATATTTCTTTCTTTCCTATGCTTTTTTTTTTCTGAAAGTACTCATAAAAACATATTTACCTGGCTTTAATTTTGTAAGCCCATGCAACACATGGTAGCCATGGATATTTCTATTGTAGGTAAAATATCCCTATTTTGGAATATTTAAGATAAGGAAGCCTTCAAAAATGATCAAATATGAGAAGATAAATTTAAAATTACTTAAAAAAAAAGCCAAACAGGATAAAGTTTCCTAAGGATAAAATAGAAAAACACAAGGGAAAATGCATAAGTGAGGAGATTGAGATATGCTGATTTCTCTTCTTTAATGTGTGCCACTGTAAAAACCTTGCTTACCGTTGAGCCACAGTATTCATGAGAACAAGAGAGCAGGGGTGGCACAAGGTATTTTTAACAAAGTCATCAAGGTACTCATGAGGATGGCATATTTTCCATGAACGAGCAGCATAACTTAGTACTCTGTTCTAACACCACACACAGCATAATGGAAATGGCACTTTCAGAATACTGATTCTCCCACAGGGAACTCAACAGTGAACTAGGAAAAGATCATAGGCTCTGACAGCTGATTGGTGAATTAATTAGGTGTTGAACTTTTTTAATGCTATTGTAAATTACATGTGGAGCATGCACTCAGAGTCATAAAACGATTCCAAGGATGCTAGGTGTCACACAATGGTAGGGCAAAATGCAATCAGAATCCAGATGGAGGCCTAATGTAAATAGGTTTGCCAAAGACCTGCTGAGATTAATCTTACTTGTATCCTTTCTGAGAGGAACATTTAGACTGGGTAGCAAAATTCCTTAGGCTTCAAGCAAAAGGGAATTGATGCTTTTTTATTATTTTGCCTAAAGTTTTCTTGATAACAGACATAAAAAGCTCATATTCCCTTTAAAGATATACAACTGTTATGTACCCATAATAATTAAAAAGAAAACAGGAAAAGAAAAAAAAAACAAAAGTTCAGATTTATCAACTTTTTACCGACCTCTAAAGTTACTCCTCCTCATGTAACCTATCAAGTGACAGTAGATTTTAAGGAGAGATGAGAGAAAGAATCATTTTCTTCTCTGCTATGACTGTATCACTGTTATTGCTGCCTATAGTCTCTTAAGAAATACTCTTATTGTTGGCCTTTGTTGCTAAATACATCTTGATATGCAATATATTGTACTTATCAGTTGTGTGATCTTGGACAAGTTACTTAATCTCTTCAGCCCTCAGTTTCTTCGTTGCAGAATGGAGACAATGATTAGCATTCATTCTGTAGGGCTATAAATGGGAATTTAATTATATAAATATTGTAAAGCACTTAAATGTACTGGCACATGGCAAATGTGATAAGAGTTGTTGAATGAATATTGAAACAGAAATGATATGCTTTTCCACAGAGATCCACCACCATTTAAACTTTTGATCACTTAGCTGACAAAGACTTTGGTTTCCAATATTCTGAATGACCAAATATGGATCTTTCCTCAAGAAAATGTAGCTTTCATAGAGCTGAAGTACAAAAATAGTAACAAAACTTTACACTTCAAGAATAGAAGAGGGAGGGTTCATTGGAGATTTACTATTTTTTTCTATTATCTTCTGTAACGGGGAGGATATTTTTATAGGTTAGAAATTATATCTGTCAGACTAAAAAAAAGTCATCTAAATTCATTTCAAGCCTCTTTTCTGGTGACAAGTAGATCATGCTGCAAGCATTTTGAGGTGTAGTTGTATTTTGGTGAGACATCCTGCATGTCCTGTGGGAATGGCACGCAGCAAATGTAAACCCAATTCAGTGCAGTTCAACTCTTTCCCTGAGCAAAATGCGGGAAGGGCTGTGAAGAGGATGCAAATCAAAAACTGGAATGATGTCTTCAAATGTCCAAAATATCTACTAATAACATTTTAAATTCTTTCGACAAAACATTGGCCATTTAAAACACTTATGGGTGTATAAAGAACACATAAAACATTTTAAAAGCTTACTCTT
>RJWJ010011173.1:31024-45148 GCA_004363605.1 Indri indri
GCTAAAAATACATATAGAAAAAAATCAGCCGGGCATGGTGGCACATGCCTGTAGTCCCAGCTACTCGGGAGGCTGAGACAGTAGGATTGCTCGAGCCCGGGAGTTTGAGGTTGCTGTGAGCTAGGCTAATGCCACGGCACTCGCCCCAGGCAAGAGAGTGAGACTCTGTCTCAAAAAAAAAAAAAAAAAAAAAAAAAAAGCTTACTCTTAATTTTAGTTCTTTTCCCTTCCCCTGTCTGCTGCACATTGAAGATAATTTCTGGATCATGACAAATACCGCACTGCTGATGAAATACATAAGGACAAGTATAGGGTTGAGATAAACACAAAAAGTGGACCAATATTCCTGGAAAACTCAATTTGAGATTATATCTGAATTGTTTAGCATAAAAAAGGCCTGAAGTATTTAAGTCTCTTATTAAGACTCATTAAAACTCAGGAGACTTCAATATTCATAAGGATCAAAAATGCTATCAGTAGGTAATGTGAGATATTTTGTAAATAGAAGTAAGAAATTAAATATTTATACTGAGAGAGGACATAGCGTCCTGCTTTATTCCTGAAAGGATGTGGAATGGCTTACTAGGCTGTTGTTGATGCAGGATAAAAATAAGTGAGGAAAAAGTTTAAAACAAGTACCCACTAGAAATAAGGTAAGTCTATGGCTAGGGAAATCCAGGACTATCAGATTCCTTCCTCAAACCACATTACTCGTTAGTGCTGTTTGTGGGAGCTATCTTAAAAAAAAAATGACAAAGGAGGACAAAAACAAAGATCCACTTTCTTTTTAAATAGTCTTAATAGTCTTTGGGATCTAGGACCTAAATGCTTTTATAGAGAACTGTGTGATAAACTGGGCTTCGACCAGTGCCTAGGTTAGAAGGCTGATAGACCTCTACTACTCATTCCAAATTTAAGCCCATATGGTAGATTTTATTTGATCAGGTTAGATGCCTTCAACAACAACAACAACAAAAAATAGATAAGAGAGAACAGCATACGGAGTAAGCCCTTGGTCAATTTAGCAGTTGGAGATGAGATTAAAAAGGACACCGGTGTATTAGAAAGGATGACTGAGCTCCTTCATGGAGGAGGGCCTTGGCTTTTCAGTTTGACAGGAAGAGACAGGGCCATGCCTAAATTTTCATCAGATGTCTATCATAAAGAACTGTGGAATCTTTCCAATGAAATTATTGTGTCATCTTCTTGGAGACTAGATTTTCCATCTCCCTCAAAGCTCTTCCTGCAGATACTACACAGATATTTTAGATATTGACCTGCTTATCATTCAGGTCCCAGATTAAAATGTTATATCTACAGTGAGGCCTCTCCTGACAACACAATTCAAAGTAGCTCTTCAGGCTCTCAACTTGTTTTACTTCCAACTTAGTGTCTATTACTAAATATATTCTTTCACATGTTTTTATTATTAATGAACTCCACAACCTACACTATCCATCTAGAACATAAGGTCTATGACAACAAGGATCCCATCTGTATTTTTCACTCGCACGTGTATTAATAATAAGTGAATATAACATGTGCTTAGTAAAGATTTATTGAATAATTACATGCATGAAAATGTTTTTTGGTATGCCAAGAAAGGTGGTACAAAAAGATACTTCTTGAAAACTTCTTATTTTAATATTGACAGTAGCTAAAATTTATTTAAAAATGTGTGTTAATCTATAAAGTGATTATCTCATTTAATCATCACAAGAACACCATCATATAAGCACTGAAGAGGACGATGTGGGAGCAATCTGATCAAATATACCCTAGATCCAAATAAACGAGATGGGATCCACACCTAGACTGATCTCAGAACAGCTATCGCTACGCTTCATTACCATGTATGCCATTAGATTCTGTTTACATGCCAAATATGTGCAAAAGATTTGGTTCTGAGATTCCTAATATCCTACACACACGTGCACATGAATATATTGCATGATACACTGGAATCATAAGTTGAAAATAAATGAGTTGCCAGAAGAAGCCCTTCTATTTGGAGTTCTACAGCTGAAGGAAAATATGTGCCATGGTCTCCTTAATGAAGAAACTTCACAAAGGATGAAAAAAACCATACCATGAATAACATTACAACAGTAAATGCAAGCATGAGCTTCTAGCATCTGTAACACAAATCAGTGTAAGTTGATGTCATTAATTCAAGCTGTGTTCAGTGAAAACACATCTACAGAGCAGATACAAAGATTTTAATAGCCTTGTTTAATCCATTGACAAAATGTAAACTACATAGATGAAGGAAAGTGACTCATGTCATTTGGGCAGTCCTCCCTCAATATTATTTCTGGCACATATTTTGCTGATCAATATTGGCTGGCAGAAATTATTTATATAATTATACACACACACACACACACACACACACACTTTGATGAGTACCAAACCACACATATTTGGTTTTACTAATTAAGAACATACCCATGGGTTTGAAAACATGCATAATTTTGGCGACTTCTCAGAAGCTAAAATGCTAACCAGAACATGTACCTGAACAGGCTACTACTGTATTAATAATTATGCAGAGAATTAAATATATAAACAATGTCATGACTTTCGCTATAAAAAAACAAAAACAAGCAAAACAAACAAAAAAAAACACCCTCTGGTTTTATCCAACACTGTACAGAAGTCTGATTAAAGGCCAAAATCTTATCCTTGTTATAACCCTAAGTCATTTAAAAATACATAAAGCATCCATAAAATATTTAATTTATACTTCAAAGTAGCTGTAAAATATAGCCCTAGGTAACTAAATAATTGGTGTGCTCTAATTCAAGATAAGTGGAATGGCAAAGCATGTAGTTCGTTGATTTTAAATCACTCTTTCCTACCATCATTACTTATTACATGAGCCCCAGTGACATCATATAGTGAGCAGTAGTTTAATCATCCCCTTTCACAGACTAGTAAACCAAGCCCCAGAGACCTCATGTAAATTGCCAAAGTGACAGATCCAGTGATTGGAGACCCAGGAATGCTGACTCGGGACCTGGGATTCTAACTACTTAAACATCCTGCCTTACTTTTGTCAGTTTGTGTCAGATAGATGAAATTAATATATTTTTGGAGTGAGAAAGAATCTTGTGGTTGTTTTGCTTAGCCATCTTCTTTTACAGATGAATTAAAGCTGAATAAATACTTCACTTCAAGTTCATATCCTAGTTAGTGATAGAATTAAAATAGAACCATTCCAGAATTTTTTCCTAAGTGAAGCTCGTTTATATAAAGATCACCTTAAATTAATAAAACATTTAGCATAAAAAAGTATCATTAAAAAATGGTCTAATGATGTATAATAAAGGCTATTTTTCCACATAAAAGATCATCAAGGAATGATAGAATAATGAAGGAGAGTTAACTGTTACCTCTTCCAACGCTGGTTGACAAATAAATCCCTTATGAGAAGCAATGGGCTGACCAAACACACCAAGTGACTCTACGTTCAGGACTCTCAGTTCTTTACGCAACAGCCCATTCTGTTTAGGGAGAAATTCTAATTTTCAGGGTTTTTTATACACTTACAAATTTTACCTTCTCCAAACAAAACGCACCTAGTTCTTTCAAACCTTCAATGGCTGCTCTGGGCAGTTATCCTTATGTTTATCAATGTTCTTCTTCAACTGTGGACTGAACTCACAGTTGAAACAATGCTCTTCCGTTCAGAGTACTGACCTATTTTACAGCTCCTTCTCTGTTCAATGTACCTATGCTAATGTCATCCATGTTCCAATTGCCCGTTGGCTATCACATTGGTGTACTTTCTAAACTTGAACTTATAACTCTTTGCACAACATAAAATATCCCTGCTATATTCACAATTTTTCTAGCTCTTAAATATTATTGTAGATTTTAAAAAATTCTGTTCTTATGTTCACTAAAGTTGGAAAAAAATATTCTGGATGGTTTTAGAATGGAGAAAATAATCTCGGAAACCCCATCAAAGGTTCTGAGGAAATGAAAATCTTTTTTTTTTTTTTCTTAGAGATTAGCAATAAAAAAAAAAAAAAACAGGTAGATAATTCAGTACCCGTGGAAGGATTGGGCAAGGCTAAAAATCCTTTGGTTATTTTAAATGAAGACTTGACTCTGACTGTGGCAAAGGAAGAGGAACCAGTGTTCTGGGAGAAGGGGCTGAAAATGGAAATGAAAATGATCTTAATTGTTACACTGAGAACCTATAAAGATATGGGACCTACCCTTTCATTCTGCTTATGTTACATGCTTTAAATTTTTATTAAAATGAAAGTTTGCAGTGCAGAAAAATTTGCATACAGATTTGATGTTTTAAAAAATGCCATCGAAATGAAATGAAATATTAATTTTCAAAATAACCTCTAATAATTTCATAAATTAATAACGTATGTTTCACTTTTAGCTGATAAAAAATATCTCCTCCTAACTATAGGCTATCAAGGTACATCTGACAATAGCCAGTGTTCATTGGTTTCACAATCAGAGACAGATTGTAGGATTTCACACAATTCAAGCAGAAAAAAGGGCTAATTTATCAGGATTACTTAAACTGACTAAAGGAACTATGAAAGAGTATTCTCTGAAATATTCAAAGAAGCAATTACATTTCACAGTGTCTCCAAATCATTTCAAATTTATCATATTTTAAGTGCTATTAAATGTTCTTTTTGATTGGAAGAGCCCTGAAAATGATAGACAGTTTTGCACTGTGCAAATTAGCAGTTTCCCCTAATTCTCTTCATAAAACTGTCATTTTTTTTCCTATTATCTCATCCAAGTTAACATAATGGAGACTATCGTAAAATGTGAGCCATATGCCTCATGGTGTAGTTCATAATTTAAATTTTATCAATGATACCTTTATTTTTTTAAATGTGATAAATTTCATATGCTTTGTGCCTGTTTAGTTTCCCTCCATTACTCCTAAAAATATATTTCTTTTTTTTTTATTTAAATCTATATTTATGTGCATGGAGAGTATCAATTTCCTTCGGGCCCCAAACACCATCCTAGAATGACATGTGTGTGTTTGTGTGTATACGTGTGTATTCAACATTCGCACCTAGGTAGACCTTTCATATACAAGTCCCCCCTTCCTTGCTATTATTGTTTGTCTGAGACAAATGAAGTGGGCTAGCAGTAGACATATTCCCTTTCTAGAAAACTCATGTTTTTTCAGAAAAAAATTTTGTGTGACTACTTCGTTTCTTGGTCTTCATGAAGACAAAAATGATGCAGTTCCATATGTCTCCTTTCACTTGAATTAAATGAGACATTTCTTAACAGTTACTTGCCAAGCCTTATCTTCCCTGTAACCTCTAGGTTCCTAATTTTGTTCTCTGTAATTTTAGGTGGTAAAAAGAAAGGAGTGATTGCAAATGTCTCAATCTATTCTCTAACAACTGGAATAAACATGAAAAAACAAAAACAAAACAACCTGTTGTGATGCTTGGTAAATGACCGCTGGGAGAGAAAGAGAAGGTAAAAAAACTAATGAGACTTTCCAAGGGAAAGAAAGTCACCCACATCACACATATACACAAGCCACTTACACCTTCTAGGACTAATGGGGGAAAAAAAGCCCATAAGTAATTCAGCTTCCATTTTAAATTTGCAGTAATATACCTCCTATATCACTACCCATGTCATAAGTATTAATATTAATAAATAAACATCTTTGGCCATCACACATTCAAATGTATAATATTTGAACATGCTGAAATGGTGTTTTAAAGTACAAAAATGATTTTAAGCAAACACAAAATGTATACAGACTATCTGAAACATACCATCACACGTATGACAGTTTTACAGAGAAAACTTCATAAGCCTAACAATGGATTGCCAATATGTCAATAACTTCTCCCAATCACTTTGGGGTACACAAATTAGAGGCATCATTTAATTAAGTATATGAATAAATGAAAGAAAATCACCTGCCTTCTTGGTATAAGAAAAGTGAGTTTTAAGACACAGAATGGTATTTCATTTCATCCTGAAAATATAATTAAAATGCATTCAGCATTTACCTCATGTGATTAAAAATCCATTGGACACTTTAGAAGCCCGAGCAGCTCATGATGCAGCTTTCCAGTGGCACTCTTCGATTCCTATAAATAACAGGAAGGTGAAAGAGAATGTTCAGAGCAACATATGTCTTTGTAGAATAATGGTGATTAGCTATGTAATTTTTATTATCACTCCACACTGCCATTTAAAAAGCATCTCCTTGTATAGTGCTGTTAAAATAGCTTTTGTTAAATGTGCAACATAGCAATGAAAATTTTGTCTATCTGGGACTTCCAAGGCACTAAAATGAACTCCGAATTATAAAGTATTACAAAAAATCAAACCACTCATTGCATGTTATTTTATTGAGAAAGGCTGTTGTACTATGAAAACAAAAGAAGTTGGAATTGAAATGTTTTCTTATTATATACACATTACCACATAATCATTCTTCTAGTCACAGCAATGAGTTATAAGAAGTAGAGGGTTTAGCTCCTTGTTTAGTTTTTACCATTGACAACTTTAACTAGATTTTAGCAAATATTCTTATGTTATATCCCATAATTTTCCTGGAGAAGATTCCTAAAATGTGGCATTTTATGGGAAAAATATGGGAAATAAATTAAGTATACTTATTAAAATAATTATAGAGTATATACATTAAAATATATAATAACAAACTTTTACAGTCTGTTTCAATTATCTGTAGAAGAAACTTTTTTTAAAAAATCATCATTTTCCCCTTGCTAAAAGAGAAATAAAAGGATAAGCAAGATTTATGGGTGTTCTGCTGCTGCACATTGTCACTTCTTTATGTTCCCTATACACAGACACATAATTTATAGGTAGAATGGGAACTGTAAGACATTCTTCTCCTGCATCCCCACCATCCCAAGTCTCATCCGTGTGCTGTTAAATTCAGGCCCAAATCTAAGTGAATCAGCACCATGGACATCTGCCCAGTCTCTCCCTTGCTCTCTTTTCTGTAAATCTCTAACCCATTAGGTGACAAAGAAGGTCAAGGTAGGAAAAAAAGAGATGATGCAGAAACAGTGCTCCTAACTGAGGAGTATAACTTTGTCAAGGCACATGTAGCAGGTTAGAAGAGAAATAAATGAGCATCTTCTTACCCATCATGAGAGATCATATGAGGCCATGCTTTAAGTGCTAAATTCATATAAATTATATTACCAATCCAATGTTTCTAAAAGCTGCTATGAGGAAGTAAACATATGCATTCCTTACTATATGCTTTGTCTCTTTTGCCTGTTCGGGGATATTATAACTCACTTTGAAGAAAAGATACTTTCCAGCCAAATAAATTTCGTACAGTAAATAACATGCCCCATTAGATTCTAGAAATATATCACAGTTACATTTACATTAGGAGGAAACAGACTTTGAAAGAAAATGTTGACACTTTTAGCAAGAAAGAGAGCATTCTAAGTTCAGAACAGTGGGGCACTAGGCAGAAAAATACTGAAATTCCAGGAATGGCTGCTTCATAGCATTTCATAAATTTCTGGATATATTGCAGAACTATACTTCTTTTCTGAGAATGTATCAACTCTTCCAATGTCTGGTTGTCTCCTAACTCTGTACAGTATTTACATTTTTCTGCCTTGTTCTCATTTTATGATTTGTAAATCTACAGGAAACAACCCTAAACTTTATTGAAAGGTCACTGTGACAAGTAATGAGATAGGTGCTTTCATATGTGTATCTTATTTAGTCACACTTTGTAGCCATCGGCCTATGTATTATATATCTCAACATAAAAATTCTAAATTGGAAATTGCATGCTGCATAAAATAAAGTGCTGTTTCCAACTAAGAGTAAGTCTTAAGTTCTATATCTTTAATTTGCGTAAAATGTTTTTTAATGTCTAAAGTATTTATTGAATAGTTTAAAATGTACATGGGATGTGAAAATTATTACACAAAACCCATTATCTAGTTGCCTGAAACTGTCCACATGCTTAGGATAATCAATAAGGTCTACAGCAGGCAGTGTACCTAATAAAAAACTGAGAGTTAATTTCACAGTCATGATCGTGACATAGTGGTGAGGAGAGAAAATAATGTTAAAGCAGGTCAATGAACGTGCTGTAACAGTAACTTTAGAAGGATTAATATTTTAAAAGTATAATCAGGCCTGAATTAGTCCCCATTCAAACAAAAGTGACTCTAACTTCAAGGCTAGCAATATGCAAATGCAATTTATAAAAAAATAACCATTGTTTTGTTGGCTTCTTCAGACAATGAGTATAATAATCTCTAAGAATAAGCAATACTTTAAATGGATTCAAACTGGGGTAAGCATATCATTTAGGTTTATGGTGATACGCTAGTAAGTATTTGAAACAAAAGAAAAAGTAACAATCTTTCTGGACCTTCAGTGCTACTTGAAGTTTTAGAAGGAAAAACACACTACGAATGTTCCCAGGTTTAAGTAGCCAATAGTTACGAATTTTTTTCTCTACCTTTACAGATGTTTCAGAGGAAAAGTCTGAAAACCCCTGCTTTAAATAAACAGGTAGATATTTTTACCATTGCCCTTGTCTTATACAACATTTTCTAGTGAGTTCCATATTTTATTTTAAGGTGGGGGAAAAGGGAGAATTTCTCAGAGGAAATATATGGTATATGACATTTTCTCTCAAAAGGAAGTCATTCCTTTATTGACATTTTTTATTCATTATTGTCATTTTTTATTATTATTAATACTTAGTATTATATATAGTAATTGGGCATTAACACAGAGAAAACGATGTTGGACAGCTTATCATGGTGAAAAGTTCTGAATGATAAATTTCTTGAATAATCCCATAAGGCTAATAACACAGCATTTCCTAAGGAACATGCAAGTGATCTGCAGCCTCTCACTGAGAGCTTCCTTAACATTTTGGAGAGTTTAGAATTTGGCCTAGAGAAATGTTTTATGCTGCATTGGGGAGAGAGGGTCTCTCTTACCCTGAGAAGACCAAATGTTTTGAATTGTTACATGTTATCTGAATCATCTTTCTATGTTTTTTTCTTTTTTCTTTTAGTCACAGAATAGAAGGGAGAAGAGAAATAACTTATCTACTGTATGCCGAGATATGACACTTAGTGCTCCGAAATTATTTAATTTATTCATCATAAAATAAATCATGCGAAATAGACGGCATTGTCTCACTTTACAAATATAGAACTGAGGATTAGAACGTGAGGCAGTAATTTTTTTTAAGATCACTGATCTTTCCATTATTTAACACCAACTTCAAGTATCAGGAGTGGAGAGCTTTGGTCATGGGACTACTGAGCACAAACATCAAATTGAATGCAATGGTGCTTAATAAAATTTGAAACCTGTAATCAGTGCAGTTGACCAGAACTAGATGATATAAGTGTTTTATTATCAACATTTCAGGGTTGTCAAATAAAAGCCAAGTTCTGAATAAAACCTTTCCTTTTCTTTTGTTTGTTGTTTTGGCCGTTTGAAAGGATGATTATTAAAATACAGTACAGTCTATTTTCCTAATTAATGTTAAGTTTTACACTTATACTAGAAAATTTATAAAACAATAATATCCAATATTTTAAAGAGGGTGTTTTTGCATAGAAAACTAGCTGACTTAATTAATAATATAATATTTCTAACAATTTGACATAACAGAAACGACATTTCCAAAGAACTTATATTTATTCAGTATTATTTTCCATTAGGATAGAAAAAAATGGAACATACCATTAACTCATTCTTTTTTGGGGGGGGGCGGGGGACAGAGTCTCATTCTGTTGCCCATGCTAGAGTGCCGTGGCATCAGCCTAGCTCACAGCAACCTCAGACTCCTGGGCTCAAGCAATCCTTCTGCCTCAGCCTCTTGAGTAACTGGGACTACAGGCATGTGCCACCATGACCGGCTAATTTTTTCTATATATTTTTACTTGTCCAGCTAATTTCTTTCTATTTTTAGTAGAGACGGGGTCTTGCTCTTGCTCAGGATGGTCTCAAACTCCTGAGTTCAAACAGTCCTCCCACCTTGGCCTCCCAGAGTGCTAGGATTACAGGCATGAGCCACCATGCCCAGCTTCATTCTTAATCCTAATATAACAAAATATTAATAGCTACATAATTCTTAATTCTAATATCACAAAATAGCTATGCTAAAATTAAGAATAAAACTACATAATTTAAAATTTTAAAATAACAAATTAACTATACTGTTTACTGGAGCAATAGAGAAAAGATAGGGACATAGGAAAAATATATTCACTGAGTAACTTGACTGTCATTCACTAGAACTTTTTAATATTAAAGCAAACATTTTTCTAAGTTAAAAAAAGCATAATGACAGTACTGCTTGATTGAATCTCTCTGTAGATTCCACTGAGAAACATTGCCATAAACTATACCAAAAGAGAATTTTGCACTTTTACTACAGTAAATACTATTTTAATATGGAATGTATGTCGCCTGTTCTTCAATAGAGAAATGCAGTAGTCAAAAAGGCATATTTGATTCTTCTTTATTTTAAGTTGCCTGGTTTTAAACTGCTTTGTTTGGTGGTTCCCAACAGAATGACGAAGTCTTCATTCTGGATTGCTTTGGTGGCTTATATTTCCTTTTGTTCTTGACTTTCTTAAGAGATGTACATGGTAGAATATCGACATTTTATTTCCTTTACTCTTTTCAAAACCCAAGAGTGAAAGCAACACACTATTATCTTTCTATTAGGTCAATCAAGTTAAAACTTTTCATTGTGTTTAAACTTTTAAAAAGTTGAAATTCTACTATAAATTTTTGCAAGCGGGCCATATTTTTGTTTGGTCTTAAAACATATCTGCATAAAATCTATCACTTTAAATTACATACAACACAATTTTTTTCTCTTGTATATGTTAAAATGATAATAATAATCACTGCTTTCCTTATACCACACACTAAGTACTTTATATCTATTAATATTTGCTCACTTATTCTCACTCCAATCTAAAGATACTATTTTTATCCCAATTGAAGAATGGAAAATTGAGGTACAGAGGGATTAACTAATCAATCAGGTAATCAGGAGCTAGGACTTAATAAACCAAGGTGGCTTGACCCTAGAGCTTGAGCTATTAACAATTGCTACACTATTTCTAATTATAAGATATCAATAATGTCATTCTGGTAACAATTGTACAAAAATGTGCCTTATCCATCTTAACAACATTTAATCATAAAATTCAAACCACAGAAATACATACAGTGTGGCAGAAACTGCTTCGTGAAAAAACAGAGCTGAATCTCTCTGAAGACATTCCTGCTTAGCTTACCCCATACTCACCATATCTGGTAGAGTACCAAACACATAGTAAACCAGTGTCCAAGAAATATTTGTTGTATGAGTGAATTTATAAAGAAAGAAAGAAACGTATATGAGCATTGGCGCTTCTACAAATCTCGGCTGAAAGTGCAAGTTTCAAACACATTTATTAACTAGACTAATCTGCATTCAGCACACATTTTTATTAAATTCACTCCCTCACCTTCAACTATACTGTCCAACACTCTCGCATAGTCCCTTGAGCCTCGCTACCTGTGTTCCATTTACAACGGCCTATATTCATATTCATTAAAGTCTTGTTTTATGCTGCAGTCATTTAATAAACTTCCCTAATGAAAAAAAAATCCCCTGTAATTCCATTTGATATAGGTACATTTTAAAAGAGGTTTTTGAGAGAAAATATTATAATTCAGGCTGGTAATTCTAATGGTGGGAACATCAGACAGTCATAATATAAACCAGAAATCCAAACTCTGAAGCCAATACCCGGGTTGTCTTGGGTTCTTGTTCCTCCTCCTCTCTCACCTCCCCAGACACATCCTAAATCCATCTACATGCTCTCCTCTTCACTGCCACCCCCCTGTCCAAGCTGTTACCTTTCTCCTGCATTACTCCCATGGTCTCCTAACCAGTCTTTCCTCTTGTGCTCTTGCCCTTCCAATCTGTTCTCTACTTTCCAGCCAAAGTTATCTTAAAGTATCAATTGGATCACGTCTCTCCGTAAATGACTTCCCCTTGCACTTTGGAGATTTTTAAAAATTTTTCTTTCTTTTTTAACCCTTAACCTACAAGGCCCTGCTTGATCTGTTTACAGTGCACCTCTCCAGCCCCTCCTCCTGGCCTGATCGCTCTGTCTCACCAGGCGCCATTTGGGCTGAAAGTTCCATTCTTTTCCAAGGCCCTTACATGGGCTGTCATCTCTGTTAGAGCAATCCTCTCACCATGCCTTGCCTTCTATCCTTAGGTTTCCACTTAAACGACCCTTGGAAAGGTATATCTCATTCTAAAAGGGAGTCAGATACTCAACAAATATGAACTACTATTCAATGAAATCATATTTATCTGAGTAGTTATTTGATTATATTTTGTCTTCCTCATAAACATGAAATCTCCAGGTGAGCAGGAACCATGGCTGTAATGTTACTACGATAAACTTGGTTCCTCTACAGTGCTTTGTTTAGGAAAAGTGGAATAAATGTTTATTTAATGAATCAATTGAGCAAATGCATGAATCTATTAGTATGTAGAAGAAATAATTTTTTAAAAGAGAAAATAATAGAGCACAGCCATTTGGGGGCAGGTAGGTCAATAATATCAATAAAATCATACAATATGTGGCAGTCTGCTTCACTTGCTTGGAAGATTCACTGGATCTACAGAAAATCTTGATATTGTATCCATTCAACCACTCTCTCAATTCAAAGATATTTAAGAAATGACTGCAAAACATCTAAACGAATTCTTGGCAGATCATCTTCTCTCTTTTCATTACAGGCAAGTTTGGTCAATAGTGAGTATAAAAACTTTGATGACTTTCAGAAAAAAATTCTAATATAATATTTCTGAGTTTTAAAAAATGACTTCAACATTGTCAAAGCTACAACACAGTTCCTTAGGGCTAGACTTTACTCCAAGAAAGTCTCAAAACCCAGATTCCCACATAATTTATCTTCTAACTTTGGTTCTGATTTCCTTGAATTGTTATTTTAAAGATGTCACCTTCTAATGTATAATCAATGAGAATGTCTTGCTGATGCTTTTCAGAAAACTATTCCTATCCTAATCCTCAAAAAAAAAAAAAAAGTATAAGAGTCTGGATACCTACGGTTCATAATATTTTTTAAAAAATCAACTTTACTGAAGTACGACTGACACACAAAAAGCTGAACATATTTAATGTATACAACTTGATGAGTTGAAGATATATATATACACACACACACGTACATATATATATACACACACACATACGTATATGTACGTGTGGTACATATGTGTATATATATATATATATATATGTACATGTGTGTGAAACCATCACCATGCACACACAAATAATAATTACAAATAAAGAGCATCCATAACCCTTAAAACCTCTATTTAAATACAGATTTGGGGATAAGAGTATAAAAGAAAGGTGTGCATACTAAAGACTATTGAGTTGCTTTGTTTTGCTTTCTTGGGAACATCCATTTGATCCTTTATTTATTTTTTAACTTATTTATTTCAATTGGCAAAAATTGTATAAATTCATTGTGTGCAAGATGTTCTTTTGAAATTTATATTATACACTGCGGAAATGGTAAATTGAATTAATTAGCATAGGCATATCCCACATACTTATCTTTTTTTGTGGTGAGAACATTTAATATCTCCTCTCAGCAATTTTCAAGAACACAGTACTGGACGCTGTTATTAATTATAGTCACAATGTTGTATGCTAGATCTCTGGAACTTATTTATCCTATCTAACTGATATCTTGTATCCTTTGACCAACACCACCCCAACCCCACACCCTATCCCTACCCTCGGTAACCAATATTCTACTCTCTACTTCTATGACTTCACCTTTTTCTAGATTTCACATATAAGTCAGATCACGCGGTATTTGTCTTTCTGTGCCTGGCTTATTTGACTTAACACAATTTCCCCCAGGCTCACCCATGTTGTTGGAAATGACAGTATTTTCTATGGCTGAATGGTATTCCATTGTGCATATGTAGCACATTTTCTCTATCCATTTATCTGTTGTTGGACACCTAGGTTGATTTGATAGCTTGGCTATTGTGAATAATGCTGC
>RJWJ010011174.1:0-45100 GCA_004363605.1 Indri indri
TTTCTTAAAGCTGAATAGTACTCCATGGTATACATATACCACATTTTACTAATCCACTCATGTATTGATGGACACTTGGGCTGTTTCCACACCTTTGCAATTGTGAATTGCGCTGCTATAAACATTCGGGTGCAGGTGACTTTTTCATAGAGCGATTTTTGTTCTTTGGGGTAGATGCCCAGTAATGGGATTGCTGGATTTGAGTCTCTTTCTGTTATTTAACTTGTGAGAAAAGTTTTGAGAAATGGAAGAAGAAAAATATCCAAGAGCTTTGCATTCTATTCCCTCTAGATATTTAAACATGAACTGGAAATAGCCAATGTCCTTAGTGGAAAGAAACCAGCAATAATTAAGTTAAACAAAACAATATTAAGGTTTGAAATTAAGTAGGAGTTTTTTTATTAAATTGACTTACCACTTTTGAAATCACTTTTATCAATAAGGTTTCACGAATAATGTGAGGTCTTTGGTGAACCTTAAATTATAGCTTAGCTTCTGGTATAGAATCTCTCTTCTTGCAGACAATATTTTTTCCTTACTTGGGCTTCACATTTCCCTTAGGGAGAGAAAAGGGCACCAATGCAGTATATCTTCTCTCCATGAATAGGAATAAATAAGTGCAAAAATATTCTGACAGGTATTTATTACTAGCCTATAAAGGACAGGCATTCTTGGGAAACTATGTACATAAAATTGGCTATGATTTTAAACAGCTTTATATTTCTATATTTCCATAAAGTTTTATAACATAGAAATAACTAAATAGGAGATGTTTGGAAGAATCTAAATATATCATATATCAATTGAAAGAATCTTGTGGTAGGGCCAGATTATGAGGGAAAGAGATAGAGGTTAGTGACTAAGTCTGCAAAATTCATCTTAACCAGGCGGCCTGCTGACAACCTGCCAATTGGTTAGCAGAGACATTTAAAGAAACTGCTCTAGGTAAAAGAGGGCATAAGAAGCTGCAATAAGTTTAACAACTGAATGCATTGTGGCCCATTTGCTCCCCAAAAGGCTGCTGAATGGAGAATGCTGTTTTGATGGAGAAGCCAAGGGCACATTGCCTAAAAGGCAGTCCCTTGAAGAGTGAGGTTATTTCATCCACTTATTGCTAGTGTTGTAAAACAGATCCCTTATTTGATTAAGGGTGTTTTAGTGCTGCGTAAGAATCATATCCTATTAGTGTAGGATTCAAAGAGGAGAAACAGGATACAGAGGGAGACAATACCAATATTCTTTAGACATCAGGGTAGAGGTCAGATCACTTCTGTAGTAACAATAAAGAAAAGATCAATTGTAGAAACTGCAGGGACAAAGAAGTGGTTTGAAGTCGAACAGTTATTACTTATGTGGGAGTGGGTAACAAAGAAAGTAAGAGATCTTGAACAGGAGCAAACTCCGGCTTGAGCACTTCTATACACTGGGCAGGGGAATGATAAAATACTGGGTAACTTTAAAGGTCAGGAAGGACCTTTTATCTAAAACAGCTGTCCCCCCAATTTTTGTCACCAGGGACCAGCTTCATGGAAGATAATTTTCCCATGGATATGGGCGGGGATGAGCGGGGGTTGTGGTGCTCTGCGCCCACTCCCTATCAGGCTGCAGACTGCTACTGGTCCAAGCCCTAGGGGTTGGGGACTGCAGATCTGGAAAATCACTCTGTTTGAGGCAAACGAGTTTTTGTTCCTTCTCAATTTCCAAATAATTACTTCATTTCCCACCTTGTAGTATATGTGTATGTAATTTTTCCTTTTTCATATAATGTTTATCATAACTACAGCAAGATGATAATTTCTGTGGTTGGGTGCTCACCATCTCCCTAGAAAATGTAATTGGTTAAGGAACTGGCAGACTGTTTATTCCAAATATTCTGGGTTGTTGTAATTTTGTGGGCTTCGAGAGCATATTCCTCACCTTAAAAGATCTAGAAACTTGATGACTAATTTTTCCAGAGTTGATTTGATCCAAGAGATATTGTAATGTTACTCTCAATCACAGGACCATTTATTCAAATTATTAAACAAACATTTGTAAAGTTCACTGGTTTAGGTGCTGGGTTATAGCAATGAATACCACAGATTAAATCTCTGTCTTTGTGGATCTCTTCTTTATTCACTCATTGATACACTATCTATGGGAAGCAACAAGACACAATAGAAATTACTAAAGATTTTGAGTTAGAATATTTTTTGAATTGATCTAAGTTTTCTATAATATGGAATTTTTTGTTTTGTTTTCTGAGGAGTGAGTCAGTGAGATATTGGCCAATAGCAAGAACTCAGGATTCAGACTGTCAGCATTCAAATCTCAATTCACTTCTTACTAACTGTGTGACTTTGTGCAGCTCACTTAACCTTCCTGTATCTAACTTACTAATTGTAGAATAGGGATGATAAGAAATTTTTGTATGTTGTAGAGATGTGTATAAATGGCCAATGTGTGTTAGCAGGTATTATGATGACTGATCTGCCCACATATGGAGTTGTAAGGATTAAACGAGATTAAATATGAATCTCCAAGGAAGCAGCAAAGCACTAGATACATGTTATTTATTTTACTGATTAATTTATAGATATTTAGTAAGTGACATGCACTGTGCTAAGAGCTAAGGGAAAAAAATGAATGGGAGGCGGTGTTTGCACCAATGAACTCATGCTCCAATGGAGGATAAAAGGCACATCATCAAAAAATGTTTGTGCAGTATATGGTTGAAGAAATGTTTCTTAGTGTTACTGTTCAAAGAACAAGATGATAGAATTTTAAATTATATAAGTTAAATAGATAGTCAGAACTTTACAGCTTAGCAAAGGTGTGATGGGCATTGTATTAGTCTGTTTTTTGTTAGAATACCTAAAAATGGTTAATTTATAAAGACAAGGAATTTATTTATTATAGTTATGGAAGCTGAGAAGTCTAAAGTCAAGGGGTTACATCTGGTGAGGGACTTCCTGCTAGTGGGGACCACTTACAGAGTTCCAAGACAGCACAGGGCATCACATGGTAAGGGTTCATGTCTCTTCATCTGATTATAAAGCCACCAGTCCCATTCTTGTGCTTAACCATTAATCCATTAACCTTTTAATCTGTTAATCTGTGAATGGATGAATCCATTCATGAGGGCAGAGCCCTTATGACCCAATCACCTCTTAAAGATCTCACCTCTCAATGCTGCCACATTGGGGACCCAATTTCAGCATGAGTTTTGGAGAGGGCAAATATCCAAACCATAGCGGGCATCCGTAAAAATGACATGAAGGAAACTGTATGCAGACAAAGGGCTAGGTGGCATTTGGGGAGATGATTCTTGCGGCTAAGGGGGTCAGGAGGGTTGTTATTAGAAAAGAGACATTTGAGTTAGATCCTGAAGGGTATGTAGTATTTTTAAAATTTGTTTTTTATTTATTTTTTATTCTGTTTTTTTGTTTTTAAATTTTTTATATATTTTTTAAATTTCAAAATATTATGGGGGTACAAATGTTTTTGGTTACATGGATCACTTTTGTAATGCTTGACTCAGGCCTGAAAGTGTGCCAATCACCCAGATAGTGTTCATTGTACCTGTTAGGTAGGTTTTTGTCAATCTCCTCCCCACACCCCCCTGCTTGATTTCCACCGAGTTTTATGTCCCTCTGTACACATGTGTGCTCATCAGTTAGTTACAGTTCAACAGCAAGTACAGGTGGTGCGTGTTTTCCATTCTTTAGATACTTCGCTTAGGATAATGGTCTCCAGTTCTATCCAAATTGTTGCAAAATGCAGTAATTCATCCTTTTTTATGGCTGAGCAGTACTCCATGGTATACATGTACCACATTTTCTTAATTCATTCATGACTAGTGAGCACTTGGGTTGATTCCACATCTTTTCAATTATGCATTGTGCATGCAATAAACATTCAAGTGCAGGTGTCTTTTTGATAAAATGTCTTCTTTTGTCTTGGGTAAATACCAAGTAGTGGGATGTCTGGATCAAATGGCAGGTCTACTTTTAGTTCTTTGAGGTATCTCCCTACTGTATTCCATAGAGGTTGTACTAATTTGCAGCCCCGTCAACAGTGTATAAACATTCCTTTCTCTCTGCATCCATGCCAGCATCTATTGGTTTTGGACTTTTTAATAAAAGCCATTCTAACTGGGATAAGGTGATATCTCATTGTAGTTTTAATTTGCATTTCCCTGATGATTAGAGATTTTGAGCATTTTTTCATATTTATTGGTCATTAGTCTATTTTCTTTTGAAAAGCTTCTGGTCATCTCTTTTGCCACATTTTAATGGGGTTGTTTGTTTTTTTCTTGCTGATTTGCTTGAGTTCTTTGTAGAGTCTGGTTATTAGCCCTTTATCCAATGTACAGCTTGTGAGTATTTTCTCCCATTCTGTAGGTCATCTATTTGCTCTGTTGATTATTTCCTTAGCTGTGCAGAAGCCTTTTAATTTAATCAAGTCCCATTTATTTATTTTTGTTGTGGCTGTGATTGTCATTGGAGTCTTTTTCATAAATTCTTTGCTTAGGCCATTATCTGGAAGACTTTTTCCTACACTTTCTTCTAGAATTCTTATGGTTTCATGCCTTACATTTAAGTCTTTTATTCATCTTGGATTAATTTTTTTGAGTGGTGAGAGATATGGATCCTGTTTCATTTTTCTGCATGTGGCTGTCCAATTTTCCCAGCACCACTTATTGAATAGGGCTTCTTTCAAGCCCAGGGTATATTGTTGTCTGCTTTGTCAAAGAGCAGTTGGCTGTATGTGGATAGTTTTATATCTGAGTTCTCTGTTCTGTTCCATTGGTCTATGTCTCTGTTTTTGTACCACTACTATCCTGTTTTGGTTACTATAGCCTTGTAGTATACTTTGAAGTCTGATAATATGATGCCTCCAGATTTGTTCTTTTTGCTGAATATTGCTTTGGCTATTGGGGCTCTTTTCTGATTCCACATGAAGCATAGAATGATTTTTTTCTAGATCTGTGAAAAATGACATTGATATTTTGTTGGAGACTGCATTGAATCTATAAATCGCTTTGGCTAGTATCGACATTTTAACAATGTTTATTCTACTGATCCATGAGTGTGCTATGTTTTTCCACTTGTTTATGTCATCTGCAATTTCTTTCCTCAGTGTTTCATAGTTCTCTTTGTAGAGATATTTCACCTTCTTGATTAAGTATTTTCTCAGGTATTTTATTTTCTTTGTAGCTATTGTGAATAGTATTGAGTCTTCGATTTGACTCTCAGCTTAACTGTTATTGGTGTAGCAGAGTGCTGCTGATAAAATTCAGTACCTTTCATGATAAAAATCCTCAATAAACTAGGCATAGAAGGAATATACCTCAAAATTACAAAAGCCGTAGATGACAAATCCATAGCCAATATTATACTGAATGGGGAAAAGTTGAAAGCATTCCCACTAAGAATTGGAAGAAGATAAAGGTGCCAGTGTCACCACTTCTATTCAACATAGTGCTGTAAATCCTAGCCAGAGCAATCAGGTGTGAGAAATAAATGATATCCAAATTGGGAAAGAGAAAGTCAAACTATTGCTTTTTGCTGACCATGTGAGCTTATATCTAGAAAACCCCAAAGACTCCACCAAGAGAATCCTGGAATTGATAAATAAATTCAGCAAAGTCTCAGGTTATAAAATTTGTTTTTTATTTAATTTTCCTTGTGATCATATTTGAGAGAGAGAGACACTTAAAAAGCTGTTTGGGTACTTTGAATGCATGGCTAAGGCTTGTTACCTGGTAAGTTTCACTATAGGGTGACTTGGTGGGGAATGGCTAATTTACCGGAGATCCTTCAAATAGCTGCAGGTGTTTTCTATTGTGCCAGTTAGTTTTGTCAAAGAGAAATCCTCTAGTCTCTTGTTTGGAGTATGAAAGCCTGGCTTCCAGTGTTCCTGTTGCTGAGAGGACAGAGGTATGTGGGATTATTCAGGAGAAGATCTTCCTTACCTCCCCTGATTTCAGCCTCTTACCTTTTCTCTGCCCTCTGCTGTGCTTGGTTTTAGGCTCTTGCATCTCTCTGGTTCATTGTTTTTGAGTAACAGTGGGAGGCAGAATCCTAGAGATGTCCAAAAATATTCCCATCCTCTGGTTATTCCATTAACAATAATCTAGGTGTGCTGTGAGGAGACTTTGAAGATGGAATTAAGGATACCAATCAGCTGATTTCGAGATAGGGTGATTATTCTAGATCATCTGGATGGGAACAATGTAATCACACGAGCACATAATAACGGGAGAGAAATGCAAAAGAAGAAGGCAGAAGAGGAGACAGAAGATATGTGACAGAAGGGAAGTCAGAGAGATTTGAAATATAAGAAGAACTTGATGCCATTACTAGTTTGTTGATAAAGAGGGCAGATTTCAGGTGGAAGCTAGCAAGGAAATGGAGACTTCAGTCACACAATTCTCAAGGAACTGAATTCTCCCAATAACCTGAGTGAGCTTAGAAGTGGATTTTTCCCGGAGCTTCCTGATGAGGGTCTATATTTGACACTTTGATTTTAACCTTGTGAAACCCAGAGAAGAGAAAGCAGTAGTGCAAACGTGAATTTGTAACCAACAGATCTATGAGGTAACAAAGTAAGTGCTTTAGGTTAATAAATTTTTAGTATTATGTTATAGCAAAAATAGAAAATCAAACATTTACAAACTGCTCATGTCCTGCTAACCTAGGGAATGGGTATGGTTGCCTGCTAAGTGGATGGTAGAAGGGTGGGGGGAGAGGATGGAACCCAAAATCTATCTCCTCATTATACAGAGTTTCTTTTCTTTTCTTTTCTTTTTTTTTTTTTTTTGAGACAGAGTCTTGCTCTGTTGTCTGGGCTGGAGTGCCGTGGCGTCAGCCTAGCTCACAGCAACCTCAAACTCCTGGACTCAAGCGATCCTCCTGCCTCAGCCTCCCAAGTAGCTGGGAGTACAGGCATGCACCACCATGCCTGGCTAATTTTTTTTCTATATATTTTTAGATGTCCAGCTAATTTCTTTCTATTTTTTAGTAGAGACAGGGTCTTGCTCTCACTCAGGCTGGTCTCAAACTCCTGAGCTCAAACAATTCACCTGTCTTGGCTTCCCAGAGTGCTAGGATTACAGGCATGAGCCACCATGCCTGGCCCATTATACAGATTTTCAACTGATCCCTTATGCTTTAGTACCACCTCTCACCCAGGCTTCAGAGATATCCAACACCTCCATTTCTGAAGCCATTTTGGGGTTCTGCAGTGCAAACTGGCTTGCTTGTAGCTGGTTTTCCCACTGTAGGCACTTGCATTTCTTTCTTTTGAAAATCAGCTACCACTCATATATCATTCCCACCTGCTACAGACTGAAAGTTTATGTACCTTTCAAATTCGTATGTTGAAACCTAATCCCCAATGTGATGATATTTGGAAGTGAGGGTTTTGGGAAGTGATTAGGTCATTAGAGTAGAGTCTTCATAAACACAGTTATAAATGAGACCCCAGAAATCTTCCTTCCCTTTCCACCATAAGGGCACAGCATTAGGGTAGCCTTCTGTGAACTAGCAAGCGGGGCCCTCTTCAGACACCAAATCTGCTGGCACCTTTATCTTGGACATACCAGCCTCTAGAGCAGAAATAAATTTCTGTTGTTTATAAATCACCCAGTGTATAGTATTTTTGTTATAGCAGCCCAATTGGATTAAGACCACAGCTTTCAAATTTTGTTGACTTATCTCATTTTCTATCATGTCCTTTCCAGTTCTCCTGGTCCTTGAGAATTTGTCTCCTTAAAAAATTTTTACATTGTTATCTCAGTGAGATTTTGGGAGCTGGGGTGGTGGTGGTAAGTGTGTGTAACATTTATATAGAATTATAAGTCTTTTTGTAGAATTAGGTATACGAAATTATTATGGTAGAATTATAGAAAGGAAGAAAGCTATAATATATAATATATAAGAAAGTTATAAAAGAGGAAAAATGTGTATAGACATGAGGAGGAAAAGTTTGGGATATAAGTAGAAAGATTGGATAGTTGTTTTTGATTAGAGATGCCCAGGAGAGTAGAAGGAAATAAGATCAAAAAGACTGTTGAAGATAAATCATTGAAGACTCTGAGGGCCAGAGGTTAAGAAGCTTGGAATTGATTCATGGTACTAGAAAGCCTCCAAAATCTTCGATAAGAAATAATCAGAAATTTTTGTTAGAATTATCAATGAACCAGCTATATATAAAAAGATTAGGGTGGGAGGAGTTGGAGAGAGTAATGAGTTAGTCATAATCTGAGAGAGTAATTAGTCTGAACCTCTGATGTCCAATATGGTAGCCACTTGGCACATGTGACTATTGAACATTTGCAATGTGGCTAGCACAACTGAGGCACTGAATTTTACATTTAGTTAAATTTAAATTTAAAAACTAGTATTCAATTTAATCATTAGAAAATTTTTCATATGTGTTTGGAACAACATGAGTATGTGAATCTATTTTTTCAATACTAAATCTATGAAATCTAAATACAGATCAGTGTACCAAATGAAAAGTAGCATCTGAATTCAAATATATTGTAATTGTTAATTACACACCAGATTTCAAATAGTTTTCAAAATACTTATTTCAATGCTAAGTACCTTATTAATGATTTTTATATGACTACATTTTAAAATTATGTTATTTTAGACATATTAGGTTAAATAAAATCCTGTATATTATTGAAATTAACTTCACTTGCTTTTAAAAGTTTTTATAATGTGGCTACTGAAAAATTTAGAATTATGTATGTGGCTTGTATAATATTTCTATTGGATATATTTGGTCTGAAGTATTTGTGGTAGTGTTCATAAGAGAGTAAACTGTATTTAAGAAGCACTGTAGATGTAGGATAGAACGGATTGTCAGAACTTGGGTGGCTTCGTGTATAAGTGATAGATGGGGCTCTGGCAATGTAGAAGGTGAAGAAACATGGATGGGGCCAAACCTACTCTCTCATGAGAGACCTCAAGCTGGGGGAGACTCATGTGAATGTCCTGGAAAATGTAGTTAGTTAGCATATGGTCTTAGGGAAAACTGACATTAGCAGGGAAGGCTATTGTCATAGTATCCTAGCATGTGGACTGAGCCTAATAATATGGAATCCAGACATGGCAAGGGCAATGGTGAGATCCCGGCAGATCTATCAATATATGGTAAAGGAATGGGGACACAAATGAGACCCATGGAAGGGAATTGAGATGACTCAGGCAATGTGTCAGAAACCATTTCACTGGGACTGAGGTATGTAATGAGCTCTAGAACCACGAGGTAGGATCACTGAGAAGAGCAGAAGTGCTTTGGCTTGACCAGCAGGTCACATGTAGACTCAGGGATAGGCATTGCATAATTGGGTCCTGGGTCTGCTCGTCAGGAAAGAAATCTGACACTTAGCAGTTATGCCCGGGTACTGGCCCTGAGTATGGAAAGACCCTTAATTTTAAAACCCAATGTGTCATACAAGGAAACGTGGCTAGAGACTTTTAACATCGTTTTGAGATTGGCTATAGAATTGGTGAGAATATCTGTGGATTCAACAGGAAAAAAAAAAAAAACTGAGGAGGACAAAAGAAGGCAGTGGAAAGTGGGGAAAGAGGCGACCACTGTTTCGGATAAGAGGAAGCAGGAGAGGGGAGCAGAGGAAGACTGTTATCTGGTTGGCCACACAACAGAAAAAGGAAACAAAGGAGTGGGATTGGTTTTGTGTGGGGCAGCAAAGGATTCCATTTACTTTATGTGGAATTTGCTTAGATGCATTTGAGATGTTGACAAGCCTTCAGCCAGGACTAGAGCATAGAAAAGTTGTCAGGATTGGGGACAAAAATTTGAGAGTTTTTCTCATCTGATAAATTATTTGTGATGAGGTTGCCAAAGCCAGTGGTCCCCAACCTTTTGGCACCAGGGACTGGTTTCATGGAAGGGACTGGTTTCATGGAAGACAATTTTTTCACAGA
The DNA here is from genome assembly GCA_004363605.1 of Indri indri. Classification (NCBI taxonomy): domain Eukaryota; kingdom Metazoa; phylum Chordata; class Mammalia; order Primates; family Indriidae; genus Indri; species Indri indri. Next base: position 9,948 of record RJWJ010011174.1, read on the forward strand.
CTGGGGTTGGGGGGATTATTTCAGGATGATTCAAGCGTATTACATTTATTGTGCAGTCGAACCTCTCTGTGAATGACAATCTGTACCTGCAGCCACTCCCTAGTGCTAGCATCACCACCTCAGCTCCACCTCAGATCATCAGGCATTAGATTCTCCTAAGGAGTGTGCAACCTAGATCTCTCCTATGCATGTGCAGTTTGCAGTAGGGTTCCTGCTCCTATGAGAATCTAATGCCACTGCTGATCTGACAGAAGGCAGAGCTTATGGGGCGATGCAAGTGATGGGGAGCGGCTGTAAATACAGATGAAGCTTCACTTGCTGGCCACCGCTCACCTCCTGCTGTGCAGCCCAGGTTTCTAACAGGCCACAGACTCCTACGGTCCACAGCCCAGGGGTTGGGGACTGCAAGCCAAGGCTGAAGGTAAAGATTCGAAGCCAAGGACAAATTCTTTTGGGAACCCACTAGTTAGGGGATGGGAGGATGCAAAATATGTCAAGCGTTTACTATTTTTAAGAGGCTTTGTCTCCATTGCCATCAAAATGCTAATTATTAATAAGAAATGAGATGTACTGCCAAGTGATCAGAATGCTCTTGTTGGCTCATCAGTGTATTTTCTAACAATCAACAGAAAACATTTATATTAATTTGGAAAGTAAAATTGGAAATATATAATGAGAGAAAACAGAATTATATGGTTTTAAGGATTATTTTCAAAAGGGTATGAGGGCCTAGTGAGTCACAGTTTTTTATTAAATGGAAAAACTTTTAAAGTATTGGCATATGTCCTTTATCAGCCAGATATAGAAACTTCTTCCTCAGTCATGTTTTTGGAAGAAATAACAATATTTCCATTTATCTCTGCTCTTTCTAGATTCCAGGATTGTTGTTCTTTTTTGTTTGCAATGACTGGCAGTATCATCTATCATTTCAGCAGACTTTCATGGCATGTTATAATTCATTTTACATTGATCATCTCTTTAGTTGGCATAAAGATAATTCCTTAATTTTGTCAGAACTGATCATATTCTATGATGTCTACAGTTGGGAATTTTTGCTGTAGGCATGGCATTTCATTCTTGCTGGAGGGTAGCGTTGGTCTTTGTCAACTTCATTACAGAGATATGTTGATTTGGCCAGGAAAGGTTATGTTAGGCAGTGTAATAACACCAAAATCTCTCTGGCTTGCAACAAAAATATCCATTGTGGACCATGGCTCTGCTTGATATCATCTTCCCTCTGGGACCCAAGCTGGTGAATCATCTTATACCTGGAACATTGCCAATTGCTGTGGCAGAGGAAACAGTGCATAGTGAATCCCCTCCTGGCTCTTGAAGTCTCCAGTGGAAGAGCACGACTCAAGTGTTCATCTAAGCCCCCTGGAAAGACTCTCCACACAGGGAAGGGCAGCCAGTGCTGATAAACCTATCACTGATGTTCCTTTGGAATATCCTCACCCATTTACATCTACAAAATCAGTTTGCTATTGTCCAGGACTTTAGGGCCCAAGTACAATGTTTTGATGACACTTTTTAGTCAATAAAAAGGTAATTTGCTACATTTATAGTGGACCATGTGGTGTTTTGCCCAGGGCTGAGATGACAGAGTTTCCATCATTTGACAGAGAGCAAGCGAGGAACATAGTTGTGGCAAGAGAATGAACATGTGCTGCTAAGGCCCACGCTAATGAGAATGTCTTTTGATCTTCCTTCCTGATGGCGTTGAAAACAATGCATTCACCAGACTGATTGTCACACACCAGTGTTCAAGGCCAGGTTGGAGTGTCCTTGTGAAGACATCACGTCTGGCACAGCTGCCACCATTAGGGTCACCACTTTGTAAGTTGATGGTAGTCTCCAATCATCTGCCACGATTTCATGGGTTTGTGTGGGGCTACACTGGCCATCCTTTAAATTTTTAAGGGTGGCACTGATGTCTGATATTCCACCTGGCCTTTGGTATTGCTTCTGATTTACAATCTTGGCTGAGGAAAGGGGACTGTTTCAAGTGTTTGGCCAGTCCTGTCATAACAAGTCTTACTGCACAGGTTTGGGATCTGCTGGGAGAGCTGCGCAGTGGTTATGTGTATCCATCCCAGTTATGCACTCAGGTACTAGAGAAATGGTAGCAGGGCAGATCCTGGGAACTACTGTGATGTGGACATGAGCTAGGATGCCGTTTATATACCCTGCCTCTGTTTGTCTCTCTCTCTTTCTCGATAGGGTCTCACCGTGTTGCCTAGGGTAACTCTTAGGCACAAGCGATCCTCCCACCTCAGCCTCTTGAGTAGCTGGGATTACAGGCATGTACCACCATGCCTGGCTTGTTTATCTCTTTTTAAATAGACGTTCATGGTGACATTTTAGCTCTGTTGGTGTCAATTACCACTAAGATCCAACAGTCTTCAAAATAACTGGGTATTTTCCTTTCCTCAGTTTAGTTCATCCAGTTGTAAACCTAAATAATGAACAGAGAGAGGCTCCCTAAAAAAAAGTTATTTATCTGGGAATAGAGCATTGCAACAGAAATATGTGGGCAATCAATGGTAACCTATGTGCATATTCAGGAGGTAAAGGATAACAAAGGTTTTTAAAGGAAAAATGAGGAGGATTACATAATTGTTTTGAAACAATTATCCTTGGCAACAAAGATCAATAATTAGGGTGACGCTAGTCTGAGGTTGGACAGGCAGTTGCTGTGCAGATGTCTTCACACACAAAAAAATTTTTTAAGGTGGCTTTTGTACAGGGTTGTGGGTTTTGGAGAATATTTTGTCATAGTTTTGTTATCAAACCCTCTCTTCATGGCCTTCCCCAGCTCTGTTTGTCAAAGGTTTCTCTTTTTCTTTCTTTTTTGAATGCAAGTGACTCCATTTTGATTCTGACAACTGTCACATAGTAAATGTCTGTAGGTTGTTTCAAGGGTCATATCTACTTTCTGTGGTGTTGTAGGGGACTTATTTAGTGAGTTCCAGCTTCCCCTTTAGTTGATGGGCTCTGGAGCTGAAAATTGGCTCAGGTCTAGGAAATAGAAGAGAGATTAGGATTTTCCAACACAGCAGCTGCTCATCAACTCTTGACCAATTAGTTTATGTGAGTCAAGCTATGCCTTTGCTGGCTGCCCAACTTATCTTGCCCTTAGGAGTACGACGATCTTTTAGCCCCTTGTGGCCGTCTTAGTTTCTACTTGTTGTAGCAATTTTATTTATATTGCCTCCAATGCCTGAGGGTGTATCTGGCCTCTCACATTTCAGAATACCATATCCCCATTGCCTCATTGACAGTAGGAGCCCAGTTCCATAGCAGCATCTCCTACCAGCGACCTTGGCTGCAGAGGACAGATATTACTGAGATTCTCAGCAATGCCAGTCTTCCCCTCATTAAAACATTTTCTTAATGATTTAGTGAAGCAACTGTCCCTCAGGATCGTACAGCTGGTAGCTTTTCTGGTCTCACGTAATGACATATTCTTGTTCACTCACTACTCTGAGCCCAGTGACCCTTTTGTCAATACTCTGCTAATACAGTCCTGGCACCTTCATATCATTTGCTTCATGTCTGACAATCTGCAGGGAGCCATCCTAGCAACACCTGAGGACCATCTTCAGGTATGACTGTCCCGCAATTTGTATGCTAAAGTCGTGGTTCTCAGAATTAAGTCTGCATCAGAGTTCCCTGGAAGGCTTAGAACGTGAGTGGCCACACACTACCCCAGAGGTTCTGATTTAGTAGGTCTAAGGTGGACCCTGGAATTTTGCATTTCTAATAAGTACCCAGGTGATCCTGCTGCTATTGGTCCAGACACAATCCTCTGAGGACCACTGGCTAGAACATAGAGGAAAGTCACCACACAGCCTTGTAATCTCTGTTTCCCAAACCTAATCTACTTTTTGTTGAATTTTGCATTCTTCCCATGTTTTTCAACGCTGGTGACACAGATGGGCAGTGTTTTATAAAGCTCAGATGAAGCAGGACATATGATAAACATGTTTTAGAATATATTTTTGTTTATTTACAGCAGCTCGGCATTGATTCACTACACGGTAGCCCCCTTTTCTGTAGTTTCACTTGCTGTGGTTTTAGTTACCTGCAGTCAACCATGGTCCAAAAATAGGAGAGTACAGTACAGAAATATATGGGGGGACAGAGAGAGGGGGAGAGAGAGAGAGAGAGAGAGAGAGTGTTCTCGCATAAGAGAGACCACATTCACATAGTTTTATTATAGGATACTTTTATTACAGTATATTGTTATAATTATTCTATTATTACTTATTATTTTAAATCTCTTATTATGCCTAATTTATAAATTGAATTTTATCATAGTTATATATGTATAGGAAAAATCATAGTATACATAGAGTTTAGTATGATCTGTGGTTTCAGGCAACCACTGGGGGTCTTGAAGGGTATCTTCTGTGGGTAGGAGGGAACTGGTAGACTTGATTTAAGGTAAATTGCTTAAGGATGCTTTCTGTGTCCCCCTGTGTTCCCAGGTTGTTTTTCTCAGCCAAGGTGGGTGAGTGACGGCGGTAAGAAGTGCCCGTTTCAGTGAGACCCAGCGTCTGCTCTGACTGGGCTCTCGCTGGCTTCCACATTTAAGGGAGACTCGGCCCTCAATAGACATTCTAGTAATTCGTGTTTTAAAAGGTAGAAACCAGATATTATCTTACTATTTCTAAATTAAAATTTTCCTATGTATTGAATTTTAAATATAACATTTTAGTCATGGAATGAATTCCAAGATAATAAAAGGAGCCAGAATAGAGTCTTTGACAAAGACTGACAGTGAGCAATTTGCTGCCCAATAAATATGTGGACGCGACTCCTCACCCCAGAGTGTGGCTCCCTCGCTCCCCAAAAATCAGCCTGCGGAGGTGCAGGCTACCGGAGATCAACTGTGAATTTTAGGTGTTCAGCAAACTGTCAGATGGTGCTTCCACGTTTCCAAGGAAACAGCTTGCTTATCCGCAGTTGTCTCCACAGAAGGACCAACTTTAAATACAGCACCTCCTGGATACGGAAGCAACCAGCCCGGGTACTTGTGCCGCTTAAAAGCCCACAAGCTTTGTTTAGACTATACTATAGACAAAAATAAAAGAATCTCATGATCTTCTTCATTTGCAATATAGGTACAATGAAATGTTGTATAATTTACATTCCTACATTTTTAACACGAAAAGGACTTTTGAATAAAACTCTTAAAATATCGAATAACATGGTTTAGGCACAATAATTGAATTTTATTGATTTCTCCTGCATCTTGGCATGACTTCAAGCAAGATTACTTTAAAATTTTATGTTTGCAACTTTATGAGATAATATTTTTTTCTGTACAGCTGATCTCACATGTAGTTTAGTTGCAACTCAATTTCAAACTTGGGAACACTGTAAATTTGGATGATGATTCCAATAATCTTAAATTTTATTAAAATTTGAGAACCTATGTTCCCATATGATGTTTAGAATTGCCCTTATGGAAGAAAAGTAAGTGTATTCAGAGGCGTGCTGGCTGAATCAAGTCCACATTCTGACAGCTTAGACACACTGTCATCACAGCTGCACAAGTCGGCAATACTCACACGCACATGGCGACAAATCTGGCCGACAGTTACAAGTGGTCCCTGCAAGATTGTGTCCACTGTGGGTACATACACAGAGCTCTCCCATGGAGCTGAGAATAAACTTGTGGAGAATGCACTGCAGTCTATTACTGGTTGGTTAACCTTTAAGATAACTCCTCATCTTAAGGTTTTGTAACTTCTTTACCTTTTCTTTGCCAGGGAATGTACTCATGTGCAGGAAGGATGCATTCAACTCTGCTTTTCCACGCTGTACGTTTTACACTGACAGGCTTTTTTACAGGGAGGCTACTCGTTGTCTGTGCAGCCTATAATGGGGCAGCTAAATCTGTCATTTTGGGGTTCCTTATCAAGATGCACATTGTTGTTTTATAGTTAAGCCACGTATGTAGTATACTATATTATCAGAAATAAAAGTGCTATTTTAGTATTTCATTGTGTTGAATTTTTGTATGACTCCTTGGTTGAGTAAGAACTAGGAAAGAGTAAAAAGGTCGCATGTAGTGGGCCCTCTTACATGCCAGCCATCACAAGGATTCAAAGTGAACTTGATAATTTGGCAGCGGGGCAACAGCAAGGACAGAAAATTTGACAGTTGTCACCATAAACTTGTTCTTAGAGGTTAAATCTACAATTAGATAAGTACAGGAGGGTGAGACCTGGTTCAGTAACAACTCATATGGAAAAGAGTTAGTTTAATTTGATCACAAATGCCATGACTGAAGACTACTTCAGGTTGGCGAGGGTGTGCGAACCAGGACGGTGAGTGGTTTGGAAGCAAAATTACTTCATTCAGCCAATCAGAAAGTGCTTTTTGAGTGCTTTTTACACGTCATACTTAGCTCAGTGTTTGGGCTTTGGAACAACATTGGCTGCGTTTGATTCTCGCTCTGTCACTTCACTCGTGTCAACTCACGAGTCTTTCTGAGCCTCCTATTTCTCATCTGTAAAGCGGGCAATAGGAGTCGTGACCGCCACATAAGTTTCTGTGCCAATTTAATGAATTAATACCTGCTAAGCCATTAATAAAGTGACAGCAGGCAGTAAAATCTTGATAAATGTTAACTGTTGTTATTAATTTTATTATGATTATATTCTAGGGTGATTACATCTATGAATTTAATTACTACCCATGTACTGACTCCTAATTTAAGGCCTTTAACTTTGACATTACCACTTTTGTCCTCCAGGTTTGCTCACTTATATCATCTCTGAGCTTAACATGTTGGAAACTGGTTTCATGACTGACCCCTGAAACTTGTTCCTCTTCCTGTGTTCCTTATATTGATGAATGGCATAATTGTCTATCAAATTGTACAAACTAGAAACATAGGTGTTATCTTTACTATTTTTTTCTTTTAACTGCCATGTAAGTCCTTCATCAAATCCTGATAGTTTTACCTTCTAAACAATATTCACATCTGTCTGCTTTCTAACTGCGCCATCACCACTGCGGTCCAGCCCCACCATCGCACCTCACCCAAACTGCAGATGCTCCTCGGCTTACAGTGGAGTTACATCCTGATAAACCCACCAGAAGTTGAAATATTGTTAGTTGAAAGTGCATTTAATACACTTAACCTACCAAACATCATAGCTTAGCCTAGTCTACCTTAAATGTGCTCAGAGCACTTCCATTAGCCTACAGTTGGGCAAAATCATCTATTTCAAAGCCTATTTTATAATAAAGTGTTGAATATCTCATGTAATCTATTGAATATTGTACTGAAAGTGAAAAACAGAATGGTTGTCCTGGTACTAGAAGTGCAGTTTCTACTGAATGTGTATTGTTTTCATACCATCATAAAGCTGAAAAATCATAAGTTGATCCACTGTAAGTCAAAAACTATTGCACAAGTTTCCAAAAAGCTCTCTCTGCATTTCTGCCTTATACTCAACCCATCCATTCTTTGAACAAAGGTCAGAGTGATACAAAGGCCTGTCAAACTATGTCACTTGCCTACTTAAAACCTATTGGGGGATGGGGTACTCATTGTTCTTAGGCTAAGACTAAAACCATTAATGAGATTCTAAGATTTCAATATAATCTGGCTCTTCTCTACATCTCTGGGCTCAACCTGTATTATCATGTACCTTGCACTCTGGGCTATGGCTACTCACCCTCTTGCAGTTCCTCCAATACAAGATGGATGTTTTTGCTTCAAGGTCTCTGCACAGTGAACATGTTATTCCCTTCACCTGGAATCCCTTCCCTCTTTCACCTAGGGATATCCATAAATATGGATATCCATAAATCTTTCAGGTCTCAGCTTAAGTATGATTTCCACAAGAAGGCCTCCCCTTTTATGTCAATCTAGATCAGGACTGTATTAATATTCTCAATATACCTTATATTTACTCCTACTATCACTTATTATAGTTATAATAAAACAATTAATTACGCAGTTATTGGTGTGAATGCTTTTGCAGCTAGAAGGTAAATTCTGGGAGGACAGGGATCATGTCTGTCTTAATTATACTACATCTTTACCATTAGAATAATGTCTAATAAAGAGATTGCACCTAATAAACATTTGTTAAATGAATGAATAAAGGAATGAATGATGTGACCTCTGAGCTGAGTTTTGAAGACTACATGGGAGGTAGCCACATGACTGGGGGTGAGGAGTGCAGTAGGAAATACCGGGAGCAAGGGGCGGCAGACGGAGGCATGAAAAGGTATGATGGTGAGAGTGGCAAGAGATGAGCTGGACACTCAGCCAGAGCATTGCATAGTGTCCTAAGAGGTACATATTTTTACCCTGAAAATAGTTGAACTATAAAACTATAGTTGGAATAATGAAATGTCCGGATGAGCTTTGGGCTTTGAATAGTTAAGTGTGTGGCTCAGATTTGGGCTTTGGTATAAAATACTTAGCAGAAATTTAGAGAATGGATTGGAGAGGAGTAATTTTTGGGACAGGGAGACCAGATAAGAATCTGTTAGATTAAGTGACTTGAGAAATGATGTCACCTTGAACTAAGGCTATCATAAGGATAAAGAAGGGATAAATTATGAAGATGTTAAAGGGGTCTAATTGAGAGGACTTCGTTAGCAGTTGAATTTGGAGAGTAAGGACGGATATGGATTAGTTCTTGGTTTATATTTTGGACGACTGGGTGGATAGTGATGGAATTCACAAAGGCAGCAGATACTGTATGAGAGACAGATTTAGCGTGTGGTCTTGTGTTTGAGGCACGGGAGAGGCATCCGTGGAGCTGCCTCGGGATGATATATAGGAGGTAGCTGATATCATAGGTGCAGATGAGATTACCCCAGGAGCAATGTAGAGCTTCATTTCATAGTTCAGGAAGGCTTTGAGTACTCAGTAAATGTTCTTAGCCCTAGGAATATATGCACATATGCATAAAACATTTTGAATACAATTTTAGGGGGTTTGCAGACATTATGAAGGCTTTTCTTTTTCCCTTAGAAGTAAGACGAAAACAGGAGAAAGACTTGGGTAAGGAGTGAACAAGCAAGATAAGTCCAAGAAGAAGACTTTAAAAGGTTGACCAGAGACATGAGTGAGAATCAGTAAACAATGTGTCAGAGTAAACAAGAGAGATGGGAGTTTTAAAAAGGAAAGAATGATCAGTAGTGCTTAGATGTTTTAGCAAGATAGAGTGATATGACTGAGGATGGCAGTTTCAGTGGTGGTGTTGGGATGAGACCACATTACCTCCAGAGTTAACAGAAAGTGAGGAAGTAGAAACAAGCGTATAATATGCATTTCCAGAAACTCGATGTCATAGAAGAAGAGAGGTAAGGCAATACCTGGAGAAAGCATAGGTTCGAGGGAAGGAATATTTTTAGTTATTTTTTATTTTCATTTTTAAAATTGCTGCATAATAAATATATCTCTTTGTTGAGAATAAAGAAGCATTAAAAGGTTATTTTGAGGAATATTTGGGGGATTTTTTTTAATTCAGAAGAAAGACATAAAAGGTTCTGACAGTGGGGTTGAACTGTATGATTTATAATTTGTGGGAGTCAGTAATTTAGTGCTGCCCTAGAGTATAGAGTAGGACCAAGGACCAACAGGATCCCGCCAAGGCAGCAAGTACATTGTCTCAGGAAGTGTGTGAGCAAAGGCTGGTGACAGCTTGTTAGGGATAGTGTAGAGGGAATTCCCATTTAAGTAGGAAATTGAACTACATGAACAGCAGTAGCCATTTCACCTCTGGGATGATGTGGTTCTTTTCCAGGAATGCCTAGGGAGAATCAGAAAGCCTTTTATCCTTCTTGTTTGAAAAAATTTGGTGCCCTAAATTCAGAAAGGCAAGGTGTACTGCATGAAACATTTGGATAGTTTTGGTTTGATATGCCATGGGGAACTATCTGTCACAGATAGCTACAAAAAAACACGTGATACATTAAATTTAATCAAAGGCAATATGTCAGCTTCTGCCTGGGGAGTTTGCTAATGATGATATGTTATTTTTCTCTTTGAAACCATTTGACAAATCTTGGGATCATACATTGATATTTGCTACTTGTACCTTAATTTTTTTTAAATAAATGACTAATTTTACACTTGCCCTCCTTCATGTCCAAAATCTGAAAACATTCAAGAGATGAATGGCAGCAAGAGTTAGGATGATTCTACATGTGCAAGCATTCAAGATATGCTCACAGCAGAAATCTTCAAAGATATATTGGAAAACTTCAAGAACGCAGTTTTATCATTAATAATTTCAGCATGTGAGATTGCTGATGCCACACTATGTATAGGTTTCAAGCATTGTTTCTTCTAAGATAAAGCACCCAAATGTCCATACTGGACACATTTCAATGAATTTGACAAAGTAGAATTATTAAATATGCCAAAAGTAGAGTTTAATAATTGGGTGACCCAAAACAGCAGACATCATTACATTAAAAAAGAGAGAATGTATTACAGTCCCACATTTATTTTATGTATTTCTGTGTATGGGTATATAGGGGTCTGTAAAATATTACTCATCATTATGAATTGTAAAATAGCTCACAATGCCTGACATGCAGGAGGAAGGACACTAAACAGAAAGAGGACTTCTAGCTCCCATTTTGTGGTGGAGCTGGCTTACCTGGTCTGCTGAATTTGGGCAACGAGACGATGACATCAAATATCAGCTAGATATGCTCATGCAGGTGTCTCCAAGTGGTGTATTTAACTCTAGACTTCATAAGAATAGCAAATATGTTAGTTAATAAAAACTAAAACCACATAATGGTGCAAGTTTTTTCATTAGCTACTGAGTGATTTTGGTAAATACCATTCTCTGACGACTAACTCAGTAGATGAATCCCTTATCTAGGAGTAATTAGAGTGTGGGTCCTTGCCTTTCACCAAGTTGGGTTTTTTTCTCCCTCACATCTTATTTTTATTAATGTAGGTAACAAATATTTGTTAGACACTGTTATGGGCTGAATCATGTCCTCTAAAATTCATATGCTGAAGCCCTAACCCCCCAGTACTTCAGAATGTGACCGTATTTGGAAATAGGGCCTTTAAAGAGGTAATTAAGGTTAAAGGAGGTCATTTGGCTGGGCCCTAGTCCAACATGACCGTTGTCCTTATAAGGAGAGAAGATTAGGACACAGACAGAGACAAAGGAAACACCATGTGCAGACAAAAGGAGAAGCCCATTTAGTTAAGGAGAGAGATCTCAGAATAAAACCAACCCTGTTGATACCTTGATCATGGACTTCTAGCCTCCAGAACTGTGAGAGAACAAATTCCCATTGTTTCAGCCGCCCAATCTGGGGTACTTTGTTATGGTAGCCCTAGCAACTAATACAGACACCATGTATGTGTTACATACTGCATTGTCTTTCAGTATAGAGCTTCTCAGACTTTAGTGTGCATAAGAATAACCTGGACTCTTTTTAAAATAGAAATTTCTGAGCCCCACTGCCAGAAATTCTGCTTGCGTAAGTTTACCGTGGGGCCCAAGAATTTACATTTCCAACCAGCTTCCAGAAAAATGTGATGCTGCTGGTGGGACCATATTTTGAGTAGCCTTTGTAAATACAAATGCCTTTCAGAAGGGTAATAAATTAAGCTTCACCAGTGATTTAGTCACTGACTGATAATTTTCCAGGAATTTTGAAATCCCGTTTTTAAAGACAGTCATCTTTAAAATTGGCAATGGTGGGAGTATTTACATCACAGAAATTGGCAAATGCTACAGAATAGGACTTTTATATTGCTGGAGAGTCAGTTTCAAAACATTTACCAGTATGCCACTGCCTGCAAGTGAGGGAGTCCATTAGATCACTTTTCAAGAGATGTGGAGAGTGCAGAAACGCTAAGGGTGGGGGACTGTGGGGAATTCCCTAAGGTGCAAAAGACACAGATGGTGGAGGCACAAAATAAACTCCTTGGGTCAATGACTTGAATGAAGTTAAGGTTAGCAATTTTATTATTTTAATAGTTCTAACAGACCCCTTTTGACCAGACACATTGGAAAAAAACAGGAAATTGGAACCTGAATCACTGCCCTCGTGTTCACTGGCTATTTCTGTGCATTATTTAACCTTTACAGCAAAATATTTCTTTTTTATGTAAGATGTGAGTGCATAGGATAATATAACCTGCCTCTCCCATCTTTGAGATTATACACTTCCAAGTACAGTAGCCTAATAAAGTGCCCAGTGCCATGCCTAAAATTCCCACTCACTTCAAGATGAATGCTTGTTTTTTTTTTTCTTTTTGAGGCTCGAAATCTCTGGAGCCATGATTGTGCAAATGTCTGGGCTGATGGGAACACAAGCTTGTCCTAAATATGTCTCAGGTAATTGTGAAGATTGTTTATCAACAGAGGTTTACAAACTCTACTGAGTTATACAAATGCAAGTTCAAATAAATACCAGCTTGTGATTTGGGAATTTTGGCTTGAGGACTGGTAGGGGAAATTTAGGAGAAGCGATTTCTATAGTACCGTATTGGTTAATGTGCTGTTCTTGATATGCGTTCCCGTGCCTGCAGGAAATGGGGAAGTGAACTTCAGTGACTTAATTTAGCAGAATTCTACAGAATTTTCTTCCCCACTGACTGAAAATATGCTCATGTTCATGTGTCTCATTATTTGCATTAATTTCTTCATTATTCATTGTTTCAACAAATGTTTATTGAGCTTCTCCTGTGTGAGAGCTTTGTCACACAGCAGAATTAGGTGATGGGGTTGGAGAATGAATAAGGTAGATATAGTTCCAATTCATAGGGTGTTTATGAGTCTACAGAAAGGGAAGATCAAACAGCATTTGAAAAAATTATAGTGTTTTATTGGAAAAACACTTTTATTGTCCTTTTTTCCCCCCTGAAATATTGTTAATTTAAAAAGCTGCTCTTATTTGCAGAGAGATGGCAAGATGATCAGTATTTGGGCATACAGTATGATACAGAGTAATTTTATACATTAGACTAATTGTAGTAACTGTAGGCACTGCAATTAATCATGTTTAAATGTAAACTGGGAAGTTTCTATTTAAAGACAACTGACTAAGCCTCCTTTTTCACTTGTCTGGACGAGTGAAAAATAATAGCAATTACCTGGGAAATAAAGACTCCAGAAGAATCCAGCCAAAACAATCTGAACACTTGAATAATTTTATTTTGAATAACATATGTTTTTAACAGTGTGTAGCCTGTTCATTTGTAAGATTATTAGAACTGGTCATTCACATGGCACAGAAAAAAATTAAAAATAGACACAATTGAAATAGCATAAATCAACAAACATGAAACCAGGGCCCAAGTTTGTATTAATTGTGTTTTTTATTTTCTATATATTATAATGCTTTGACATCTCAGAGCCTTACTGACATTCTAGGGCTAGCTATTTCCTAGAGATATTAATAGTAGATGACTTACTTGTGAACACACCTTTGATAGGCAAACCAATCAACCGAGCCCATACTCTGAACCACATCCTCTGTCTGGCTTTACACTCCAGGAGGCAATATTCCTCTGCCTCAATCATCCCAGGGCCAGATCTCAGACAAGTAAGGACTGCCACAACAGACCAGAGCCCATCAAAATTGTTCAAACAAGCCAAACCTAAACTGCTCACTGTGCCTCATCCATTCCTTCCTACAAAAGCCACAGTAAGGACTTTCACCCATGCTTTCCTGCCTGTTGTGCCTCCTGCTGAGCATCATGCTTTCCTTGTGGCCCTACATGGTGTAGGATGTTAGTTTCAGTTCTCCAGAGAAACAGAACCAACAGCGTAGATGTACATGCAGTATCGGCTCACGCAATTACGGAGGCTGAGAAGTCCCACAGTCTGCTGCCTGCAAGCTGGAGACCAGGAAAGCGGATGGTGCAGTGGAAAGGCCTGAGAACCAGAGGGCCCGTGGAACAGACCCCAGTCTGGGTCTGAAGGCCAGAGAGCCCTGAGCTCTGAGGGCAGGAGACAGAGATGTCCCAGATCAACCAGTCAGCAGAGGGAGCACAAATCCTAACTTCCTCCTCCTTTTCGTTCTATTCAGGCACTCAACAGATTGGGTGATGGCCACCCACAGTGGGGAGGGCCATCTGCTTTACTTAGTTCACCAATTCAAATGCTAATCTCTTCTAGAAACATCCTTATAGACACACCAGAAATAACATTTAATCAGCTATCTGGGCATACCGCGGGCAGTCCAGTTGACACGTAAAATGAAGCTTTGCATGTGGCACGGCCCCTCCTCTTGGGAGGGTAACAAACTATTCTTTTCAATGCATTTGTCTCCTGATCTGTCGGCCTGGCCTTATCACGCCTGAATAAAAGCAAAATCCCAGGCACATTTAAAAACAAAGTCACATGAATGGAGTGATCTCACAAGGAAGGCAGAAGCCTGAGTGAGTTAGGAACACCTTTGGTCAAGTAGAGAAAATAACTGAATAGGGAGTGATCGATCTAACAGGAACTGTCTGGTAACGGAATGCAGGTGACCGAGAGGAAAGGTGCATATGATGATAAATACTCATCAAAATGAAAACCATGTCTATTCAGGGATCCATCTGTGGCCCATATCTGATAGCTGCACAAGTCTTCGACCTGCATATTGCTCAGACAAATCCTGAAGAAAGTACTTTTTTTTAATCAGCTCTTCTCAACCCTGAGAGAATGAACAGATAATACAGATCCATCTAGAAAAATTTGATAACAGGCAGCCAGTATGCACAAAACAACTGCCTCTGGGAGTGTGGCTACCAGGGCGGCAGCCTGAAGCCCCGTGCTCCTGCATGCCACTGCCTGTGCTGTGCCTGGCGTCATTTCAGCGGCATCACTAGTGATCACTCTTTTATATAAAATAGTTACAACTATGCTTCAAAGTAGGTACAATAATTGTTTCTTCCCCTACAGATGAGGAAACAGAGAAAAGTTAGGCTTTCCCCCATGTACACAAGACTAGGCACACTGTAAAACTCATCGTGGATACAAGCACACTGATTCCAGTTCCCCTGAACCCCTAGACTCCACTGCCTCCTCCTTCCTTCCACCTAGAGGATGCTCAAATTTCAAAAGCCAGTGTCTCTTGTGAAAACTTCTCTTTGCTTCCTCCTTTGTGTTTTATAAGACATGGGACATTCTGCTATCATAGCCTGTATGAGTTAGTAACGGCTTAAACAGATTTCAGTTTATTTGCCATATGCAGCAGAAATCTGCGGAAGAGGGCATACAGAGGTACTCGATGATATTATTAAGGACCCTATATTTTTCTGTATTTTCACTCTATCATGCTTAGATGTAAGAATGCCTGCTGCCTTGCAGTTGTACAACGGCGGCTGCACTTCTTGACTCTTTTCTACATTCTTAAGAAGACGGGGGAAGACAAAGGGGCAAGGAGCTAATGGATCTATCCTGGAGAGATTTTGCCTCTGTTCAGAAAGAATGATCTCTCCACAGACTTCTGCCTTAATCTCATTTATCTCTTGCATACACCTGTGGACACGGGAGTCTGGGAAATCAAGCATTTTTAGCTGGTTGCAGTGCTACTGTAATTAAAACCGAGAGTCTTCCAGAAAGAAAAGGGTATTGAAAATATAGGTAGGCATCTGGCAGTGTCTGCACATAATGCTTAACACAGTGTATTCTAATTGCTTAAATAACTTTACGTCTCCTGGTGGACTGGGTCTGTGTCATATCTATGCATCTCTCTTCTTCATATTCTCTCTATGCCTAGCAAATTGCAGAAACAGTAAATGTTTATTGAATGAATGACAGTGGTCTTTTCAGACCATGGCATTTGTTGTTGTTGTTGCTGTTTTATCTAAAGCTGGATTTTGAAATTCTTGATTCCGATTTTATTGTAAATCCCTTAATACAGTACTGAATGTCCTTTCAGTGACTAAAAAATACACAATACCTGAAAAAAAATTATATGATTACTGAATTAGAACTGCCAGAAACACAACTCAGACATTGCTCCAAAATGAATACACTCTAAGTTGCTCTTTTGGAAAGGACCACAAATGAAACAAATGGTGGACAGGCTGAAACAGTTGGGAGATGGTAGAGAGAGGTATAGCAAACTATCAGGCAGCTACCTTGGTTGATGCTTTTGTGATACCTGTCACTGAGTAGGGGTAAGTTTTTGGAGGCATTTTTTGGAGAGTCTTACATCCAAGATGCCTTCTTTGGTCCAAATTTACTAATAATCAAGTTGATATCTTGAATCCCATCTGTTTCCTGTGTATAATTCTCAATTTGTTCAGAATCTAGAGGGAAAGAAAAGGTGATTGATTCAACTTTTTCAAAACCCCAATAAGAATAGAAATTTATATGGGGAAGTAAATAAGGAGACATTGCTAGCTTATTTCTTCCCACAAAACCTTGATGACTTCCACAAGTCTATTTTGTTGGCAATTGAATAGTTGTATTTATCTATGATCAGAAACCAAATTTACCACTTCAGATCTTATGATCTCACTTTCACATGTCTAATACTGAAGTTACTAATGACAACATTAAGACAAGGAAGGAGAAGACATCAGGAAATACTAATATCCTACAAAGTTATTTAGTATTTTTACTCTATCAGGCAAGTTGATTTGACTAATTAACTCTGTGATCTTGGGCAAGCCAAGTAACCTCTTTGCACCTGGGTTTACTCGTCTATTAAGCAAGAGTTTTAAGTTACTGGAAGCATTTTATTCAAATAGAATCCAATATGTGAAAGAAATTCAACCAGGATTATATTAGTATAAATGCGTCTTATACGTTGAACTTTAGGACGTTTATTTATACAATTAGAAAATAAATATTTAAAACATTGTTAGGAATGACAACTATAGTCTTGTACTAGCCTTAGCCTTCAATTCATTTCAGTATTTTTGTTTTGCTTGAACAATATCTAGAAAGGTCAGATTTCTTAAAGATAAACAGTTGCAAATGGCAGAAGTTTTTAAAAGTCTCCTTTACAATCTTATTATATTTTTTAACTAAATTAATTAAGAAGCTTGAGAAAGGAGTAGCATGATAGTTTTTTATTCAAAATCGAGTTACCAATAATGACTATCATCTGTTCAAATTTCCAGCCTGTCTTATTTCACTTAGTGTAATGTCCTCCAGGTTCATCCATGTTGTTGCAAATGGCAGGATTCCTCCTTTTTAAATGCTGAATAATATTCCACTGTGTGTGAGTGTGTGTGTGTGTGTGTGTGTGTGTGTGTGTGTGTGTATGATGTATCATGATTTTTTATCCATTCATCGGTTGATGAACATTTAGGTTGTTTCTATATCTAGGCTACTGTGAATAATGCTGGCATGGTATCATTGTAAGGCTGGCCAAAAGACCCCCACAGGCACAGCAACGACAGCCCCGGGCCCCTTCCCTGCTGGCTTGCAGCCGGGGCCAGACCGCATCCTGTCATGAGTGACAAGAAACAACTATGCTGGCTGAACGCTCTGAGCTCGGTTTGCTGCCCTACCCAGCTGCTGCAGACAAAATCCTCAGTCTTCAAACGACCACATCCTACCTAAATGTTCCAAGACCCCCTTTTTTACCCCACATATAAAAACCCTGCCTTAGTCCTGGACGGCGTGACTTCTCAGGCCCTGACCTGACCTGTGAACCTCGCCTGGAAACACTTTAATAAAGCCACTTGTTTGACCATCACTTGTGTCCGCTGGTCTCTCCGTCACCGGAAAACCTTACAATCGTTTATATGTGGAACCTAAAAAAGTTGAATACGTAAAAGTGGAGAGTAGTAGAATGGTGGTTGGTTATCAATAGTGGGGAATATAGGAAGATGTTGGTCAAAGAGTACAAACTTGCAGTTATAAGATGAATAGGTTCTGAAGACGTAACATACAGCATGGTGATTATAGTTAATAATAATGTATTATATACTTGAAATTTGCTAAGAGAATAGATCTTAAGCATCCTCACCACAAGAAAAAGTAACTGAGGTGATTGATATGTCCATTAGCTTGATGTGGTAATCACTGCATAATGTGTGTGTATATCAAAGCATCACATGTACACCTTGAATACATATAATTTTTATTTATCAATTATACCTCAATAAATCTGAAAAATAAATAAATTTTCAGCTTGTCTTATGACATTGTTTAAAATGTTTTTATGAAGAACTTCTGCAATTCAATAATACAGTCCATGCAAACAACAGAAAAATGGGCAATTAAGATAAAAGGAATCCTGCATGAGTAATAAACACAAGAAAACTACTAATCAGGCATATATTTAGGAAAATTGAAGGTGTAAAGAACTGAAGATTTAGAATTCCATTTCTAACACATATTTTTGGGTTATTATTACACATGGGCACCAGAAGACATGTTCAAGAATGTTCACTTCAGCATCAATAGTAACAGTTATGAATTTGAATATCCTAAATTCCATCAAAGGGGAAGGGCGCACCATCTGTGTGGCAGAGGACTATAGAGACCTTAAGGAGAATGACCTAAAAGTGTATGTAACAGCATGGATATATCTTGAAAATGTAATGTTGGAAGAAAAAAACACATGTGTTTCAGAATGGCAATATATGATAGTGTTTACATAAATTGCAAAACAGTAATTAACTGTAAAATGTTCATGGCTTTTGGATTTCAATTTTATCTGCAAGGCTATATTTTATATTAACATTTGTTTATTTTGGATGGTAGGGGTGTCTATTGCATCATTCTCTGTACTCTTTTTTTTTGTTTTTAAACCTTTAAAAATAAAAAGCAAAGCCAATCAGCCAATTACAGGCTGTGTATATTATCAGATGAATCTGAAACTTCTGATGAAGTTTATAAAGTACTTGTACTATAATTGTGATGAAAGGTTATGCCCAAGTCTTGTTGCCATGTAAACAAGCATCATGGGTATATGTGCTGTGAAACTGTACTTACCTGCACAGTTTTATAGGAGTAGATATTCCAGATCAATTTTTTTTTAAATTATAGAACATAGTCACCCTAATCAATGAACTATGTATAAGAAGTTCCAGTATATACATAAGCATGGGAAGAGCAGCCTTATTTCTAAAGTATGCTAAAAGTGTGTTAACTTGGCAGAACAAGTTAATTCATGAATAATATGTTTTGAAGATTTACATTTCTTTGAGTCTTAGATGCAATTTTTCAAATTTCAATATTTCTAAAATAAGGTCGTATCATAACATTACATATAATATTTTCTTTTTCCTTTCAAATCTATGATTAATTTGTGCATTGATAGGTTAACCAGGAACCTCAATATTAGCATGTTCACCATGGAAGCTAGATTTTCTTTTCTTGAATCTGTTTCTCTTCCAGTCTTCTCCATTTGAGTAAATGGCAGCAAGATTTACCCAGATAATCAATTAAAAAACTTGGAGTCATTCTTGATTTTTCTCATTTCTTATCCCTTTACGTCTAACTTTGGTGGGTGTTAGCTTTCCCACCAAAATAAGCCCACACTCTTGCCATTTCTCTCCATCTTCTGCCAGCACTCTTGTCCAAGGAGCTGTCATCTTAGGCTTGGACCTAAAATAGCCTCCTGAGTGGCTTTTACACTTTCATTCTAAACTCTTTCTAGAATCAATTCTTTAATTACATTATTGTGAAATATTTTAGACCTGTAAAATAATGTTTGCACATATGAAATATATAATATACGAAATAATGTAAATAGCACATAATCAAGAATAAAACAAACATTTGTATTCCCACTACCCAGCACAATAAAATGAACATTCCCAATAGTAGTTTAACCCCATCTGTTCTCCTTCCCACTTGCATCTCCCAGATGGCACCATAATTCCAAATTTGGGGTGTATCTTGTCCCTGTTTTTTAGTAATTTTGCTCTATATATGTATTTCCAAACAACATTTTGCTTGGTTTTGCATGGCTGTGACTTTATGTAAATATAATCATAACATACATATTCTTCTATGACTATTTTTCTCTTCAACTTTATGATTGCAAGATCATCTAGGTAGATATATATATAACATCACTGTTTAATATTCTGTTGTAGGAATAAATTCCAATATACTTGTTTTCCTGTTGATGAATATTTGAGTTGCTTCTAAAGTTTTTCCATTTAAAAGTTATTATGCAGTTTTTTAGTGAATTTTCCAGTATACATGTACAAGAGATTTTTTAGGACATATATTTAACTGTAGACAAAGGGAGTGAACATCTTCACAATCTACTTGTAATGTTAAATGATTTTCCAAAAACTTGTATCTATTTATGCTTCCATCTGCAGTATATAACAATTCCTGTGGCTTTATAAACTCTGCAATATTCCATATTAGCTGAGTTTATAATATGAGTCAATCTAATGGATGTGAATTGTATTTTAAGGTGGATTTAATTTCGATTTTCATGATTATTTTAAAAGCAAACTTTTTTTGGTGTTTATTATCCATTCATCTTCCTTCTTGTGTAAAATGCATGTTTGGACTTTTGCTTATTTTTCACTGGATTATTTGTTTTCTCCCTAGTGATTTGTAGGAGTCTTTGATATATTCAAGATATTACTTTATGTGTTACAAATATCCATTTCTATTTTGTGGCCACTTCTCTTTATGTCTTTGGCTGAAAGAATCCTTTAATTTTAACGTAAAAATTTATCAATGTTTTCTTTTTAACTTGTGCTTATAAAGCTTTTTAAAGAAATCCCTCTTGAGGGTTTTTTTCAAGGTGGGTGACCAGAGGCACCTCAGGCATGCTTTATCTGCTTGGAAGAACCAAATTAGTGTTGAGACAATCACAGTTTGAATACATTATCCAAGAAGGAAAATGGAATTCCACAGAAAAGTGACAGGAAACACTAAAACCTAGGAAGGAGAAGGAAAACAGGCAGCCTGCATTGATGGGACCGGCCAGGCACTGGGGGCTGAATCCCCAGTGGGGGGAGGGGGAATGAGTGTCTTCTTGCAGTGCACTTTCCCACTGGGAAATCATACAATCCAGGTTCCCAGCCTTGATTTTGATTTGGAGAGTGACCGAGAGACTGTGGGAAGGAACTGCTCCAGGGAGGGAACATGCCTTGGGTCCCATGTCCCTTCTGGGACCTGAAAGGCTGTAGTAAGATACCACTCTCAATCCTGGCCTTTACAGACTGAGCACAGTCCAGGAAATCAGTAACACCATTCCTGGGCATTAAGGAAACTCAGGATGCTGTTCACTGAGCTGGGATATGAGCATGGGATCGGCTTCCACAAACAGGACTGAGAATGAGCATGGTGTGGGCTGCGGCTGCTGGTGCTGGAAATGGCCAATTTCCCCGGGCCCTGAGCAGGAAGATATTTGCTGAGGAGGCTTAGTCTTGAGCTGGGCAAGGGCTCCTGTAGCCCAAGACTGAGTTCTGGGATAGTTGTGAACTGCCAGGTCTGACTGAATAGCCAGGTCAGCTGCAATGGCTGGGATGATGAAGGAGCCCTGCTGGGACGGGGGCATGAGAGCAGTGCAAGTTTCCCACCTGCTGGCCAAGGCTGTGGGTGCTGGGACTGGCCCTACCCATGGCAGAAGCTCAGTGCAGTGGTGGTTGCCCCTCACCCAAGCCGAGAGCCTGAGGATTGCCCCACCCCTGTCACAGCTGGCAAACATATCACTGGTTGGGGGGGTGGTCTGAGCACAAGCTTGCCTTGTCTGGCTCTGCCTGGATTCACACCACCCTCTGAAGCAGAGTGCAGGTTTAGGGTTCTAGGGGTTCCATGTCCTAATCCACCACCTGGGACACCTTTTCCTGGGGAACAGAGGTTGGGCATAAACCCCCTACTGCTAGAACCTCAGCTGGCTCCTACCTGCAAGCACCATCTACTGGCCTGGAGGCCAACCCACACAGCGCATTACACTCACTGCCAACATGAGCACACAGCACTTGAATCAGAAGGGTATCTTGCTGCCATTGCTACTGCCATGGCCACGGCACACTGGCTGCCTAGGAGCTCAGGAGCCTGCTCACCCACCCAATACACTGCTACAGTAGTGTACTACAGTACACTACAAAGGGCATCTGAAAAAACCACCCAGAGGCCCAAGAATCAGCCTGTCTGGAACTCCAAACACAGGTGCCAGCAAACGCTGCCCCAGGGAACAAGGATAGACATGCTTAGCCCACCACTACTACCACTGAAACCTGAAGACAGGCCTATCTGATATTCCAGTCCCTAGCAAAACTTCACTACAGCCTCCACCATAATAAACCAAGCAGCACCATAATAAACCAAGAAAATCACAGATACTACCAATGCTATTTGTAGCCAACAGAATCATACAGAGTCCTCTATTGCACACACTCAAAAGCAAAGCCAAAGGTCCCCACCCAACCAACACCATAGTTACATCATCAGGAATAAGTCCTCCCCCAGTGAAAGTAAATTAAAAAATATGAAGAAGTGACTATTACACCAGATGTGTAGATATCAATGTAAAGACTTCAGGTCTAGGAAATGAATTTATGACTAAGACCTCAAAAGCACAGGCAACAGCAACAAAAAATAGACAAATGAGACTTAATTAAACTAAAAATCTCTGCACAGCAAAAGGAATAATCGACAGAGTGAATACACAACCTGCAGAACGGGAGAAAATATTTGCAAAATATTTATCTGACAGGGGCCTAATATCCAGATATATAAAGAACTCAAACAACTCAACAAATAACCCCATTAAAATTGAGCAAAGGACATAAATAGACATTTTTTAATAAACAGACATAAAACAGGTGCATGAAAAAAAGCTCAACATCAGTAATCATCAGGGAAATGCAATTTAAAACCACAATGAAATATTATCTTATCCCAGTCAGAATGGCTATTATTAAATGCAGAGAAAAGGGAACTCTTACACACTCTTGTTGGGAATGTCAATTAGTATAATCTGCATGGAAAACAGTATGGAGATTTCTCAGAGAACTAAAAATAGAGTTACCTTTCAACCCAGCAATCCAACTACTAGGTATCTACCCAAAGGAAAAAAAAAAAACCATTGTATCAAAAAGACACCTGCACTCATATGCTTATCACAGCACTATTGACAATAGCAAAGATATGGAATCGACCTAAGTGACCATCAATGGATGTTTAGATAAAGAAATGTGGTGTGTATACATAATGGAATACTATCAATCCATTAAAAAGAATGAAATTATGTTTTTTGTAGCAACACAGATGGGACTGGTGATCATTATCTTAAGTGAAACAAGCCAAACACAGAAAGTCAAATATCGTACACTCTCACTCATAAGTGGGTGTTAAAAAATGTGCACACATGGATGTAGTGGGTGGATTGATGAACAATGGAGACTTAAAAAGCTGAGGGGTTAGGAGGGGGGTGGATGATGAGAAATTTAATGGGTACAATTTACATTATTTGAGTGATGGATACCCTGACTTGACCACTATGCAATCTACGCATGTAACAAAATTGCACTTATACTCCAGAAATTTATATAAATAATAAAAAGAAATCATTCTTTAAACTAAAGTCTTAAAGATCATAAAGTTATTTTCTTTTAAAAGTTCTAAAGTTTTGCATTTTTATATTTGTCTTTAATTAAATTTCGTTTTCTCTGTCTTCGGACTCTGATTTTATTGTAATGTAGATACCATATTCCTGGCATCCGTTCGAAGTTGTCCTTTCCTTCTCACTGATCTGAAAGTTTCTGTTTTTATATATGAACAATGTATACAGGCCAGTATGTTTCTAGGCTTTCTGTTCTGTTCCATTAGTCTCTTTATCTTTTCCTATGCCAATACCACCCTGGTTTAATTGCTATAGTTATAGAATTTATCTTGATTCTACTAGGGCAGTGATTTTCAAGCTTTGATGGGTTTCAGAATCACCTGGGAACTTGGGAAAGACACAAAGGCATGAGTCAACTTACTTCAATAAACTAAGGCCTCTGTGTGCTCTGTTAGCTCTTCAGGTGATTCTGACACATACCAATGTTTGAGAACCCCTAGGGCAAGTGTACTCCAACCTCCAATACACACAGACATTTTTTCTTCTTTAAGGAATGATTTGCCTATGCTTTCCCTTTTCTCTTTTAATCATTAAAAAATCTGTCAGTTTAGCATCATTTCTTTTTATTTATTTATTTATTTATTTTTATTTCTGCATATTATGGGGGTACAAATGTTCAGGTTACTTTGCCCTTGCTCCCCTCCCCAGTCAGAGCTTCAAGCATGTCCATACCCCAGATGGTGCACATCACACTCATTATGTACGTATATACCTGTCCCCTCCTCCCCACTCCCATCTACCCAACACCCCATAAATGTTATTCCTATATGTGCACTTAGGTGTTGCTCAGTGAAACCAATTTGCTGGTGAGTACATGTGGTGCTTGTTTTTCTGTTCTTGGGATACTTCACTTAGTACAAGGAGTTCCAGCTCTATCCAGGTAAATACAAGAGGTGCTAGATCACCATTGTTTTTTATAGCTGAGTAGAACTCCATGTTATACATATGCCATATTTTATTAATCCACTCATGTATTGATGGGCACTTGGGTTGTTTCCACATCTTTGCAATTGTGAATTGTGCTGCTATAAACATTCGAGTGAAGATGTCTTTTTTCTAGAATGTCTTTTGTTCTTTTGGGTAGATGCCCAGTAATGGGATTGCTGGATCAAATGGTAGATCTACTTGTATCTCTTTGAGGTATCTCCATATTGCTTTCCACAGAGGTTGCACTAGTTTGCAGTCCCACCAGCAGTGTATGAATGAGCGTTCCTATCTCTCTGCATCCACACCAACATTTCTTGTTTTGGGACTTTTTGATAAAAGCCATTCTCACTGGAGATAAATGATATCTCATTGTGGTTTTGATTTGCATTTCCCTGATGATTAGAGATGTTGAGCATTTTTTCATATGTTTTTTGGCCATTATTCTGTCTTATTTCAAAAATTTTCTGTTCGTGTCCTTTGCCCACTTTTTGATAGGGTTGTTTGATTTTTTTCTTGCTGATTTTCCTGAGTTCTAAATTGATTATAGTTATCAGCCCTTTATTTATTTATTTATTTTTTGTTATCAGCCCTTTTTCTGATGTGTAGCATGCAAAAATTTACTCCCATTCTGTAGGTTGTCTGTTTGCTCTCATGACAGTTTCTTTAGCTATGCAGAAGCTTTTTAATTTGATCAGGTCCCATTAATTTATTTCTGTTGTTGCTGTGATTGCCTTTGGGGTCTTCTTCATAAGTTCTTTGCCTAGGCCAATGTCTAGAAGAGTTTTTCCAACATTTTCTTCTAGAATTCTAATAGTTTCACACCTTAAGTTTAAGTCTGTTACCCAGCGTGAGTTGATTTTTGTGAGAGGTGAGAGGTGAAAGGTGTGGATCCTGTTTCAGTCTTCTACATGTGGCTATCCAGTTTTCCTGGCACCATTTATTGAATAAGGATTCTTTTCCCCTGTGTATGTTTTTGTCGGCTTTGTCAAAGATTGGATGGCTATATGAGGATGGTTTTATATCTGGGTTCTCAGTTCTTTTCCACTGGTCAATGTCTCTGTTTTTGTGCCAGTATCAAGCTGTTTTCATTACTATAGCCTTGTAGTATAATTTGAAGTCTGGTAAATTGATACCTCCCATTTTGTTTTTATTGCCTAGGATTGCTTTTGCTATATGGGGTCTTCTCTGGTTCCACATGAAGCATAAACTTATTTGTTCCATATCCGTGAAAAATGATGTTGGTATTTTAATAGGGATTGCATTGAATCTGTAGATCACTTTGGGTCATTATAGACATTTTAACAATGTTGATTCTGCCGACCCACAAGCATGGTATGGTTTGCCACCTGTTTATGTCCTCTGCTATTTCCTTCCTCAGTGTTTCATAGTTCTTCGTGTAGAGGTCTTTTACCTCCTTACTTAAATATATTCCTAGGTACTTTATTTTCTTTGTTGCCATTCTGAAGGGTATTGAGTGTTTGATTTGGTTCTCAGTTTGACTGTTATTGGCGTATATGAATGCCTCTGATTTGTGTGTATTGATTTTGTATCCTGAGACTTTACTGAATTCATTTATCAATTCCAGGAATCTCTCAGTTGAATCCCTGGGGTTTTCTAGATGTAATATCATATCATCAGCAAAGAGAGAGTTTGATATCTTCTCCCCCAATTTGGATGCCCTTAATTCCACTTTCTTGTCTTATTGCTATAGCAAGGACTTCCAGCACTATGTTGAATAGAAGCGGAGATAGTGGGCAACCTTGCCTGGTTCCAGTTCTAAGTGACAATGCTTTCAATTTTTCCCCATTCAGTATGATGTTGGCTTGTATCATTTTTAGGTAAGCCCTGTCTATGCCTATTTTGTTAAGTGTTCTTATTATAAAAGGGTGTTGAATTTTGTCAAATGCTTTTTCTGCATCTTTCGAGAGTATCATATGGTCTTTGTTTTTTCTTCTATTTATATGGTGAATTACATTTATAGATTTATGTATGTTGAACCATCCCTGCATCTCTGGGATGAAGCCCACTTGGTCGCGATAGATTATTTTCTTGATAAGCACCTGGATTCAGTGTGCTAGGATTTTGTTGAGAATTTTTGCATCTATATTCATAAGGGATATTGGTCTGTAATTTTCTTTTTTTGTTGTGTCCTTTCCTGGTTTTGGTATAAGGGTTATGTTGGCTTCATAAAATGTGTTGGGGAGGATTCCATCCTTCTCAATGTTGTGGAATAATTTCTGCAGGATCAGCACCAGTTCTTCTTGGTAGGTGTGGTAAAATTCGGGTGTGAAACCATCTGGTCCAGGACTTTTCTTTTTAGGAAGGATTTTTATTGCTGCTTCAATTTCAGTACTTGATATTGGTCTGTTCAGGAATTCTATTTCTTCCTGGTTGAGCCTAGGGAGGCTGTGTGTTTCCAAAAATTTGTCCATTTCCTCCACATTTTTCAGATTGTGTACATAAAGGTTTTTGTAGTATTCATAGATTATATCTTGTATCTCCATGGCATCACTTGTAATTTCTCCTTTATTGCTTCTGATGGAGCTTATTAGAGATTTTTCTTTTTTGCTTTTCATTAGTCTAGCCAAAGGTGTGTCAATTTTGTTCATTTTTTCAAGGAAACAACTTTTTGTTTTATTAATCTTCCATATAGTTTTCTTGTTGTCAATTTCATTCAGTTCTGATTTGATCTTATTAATTTCCTTCTTCTGCTGGGTTTGGGACCCATCTCTTCTTCTTTTTCCAGCTCTTTGAGTCGATTCATTATGTTGTGTATTTGTGATCTTTCTGTCTTTTCGTTATAGGCATTTTTGGAAATAAACTTTCCTCTCAGGACTGCTTTAGCTGTGTCCCACAGATTTTGGTAACTTGTGTCTCCTTTGTCATTTAGTTCAAAGAATCTTTTGATTTCCATCTTGATTTCTTTGTTTATGAAGTAATTTTTCAGCAGAAAGGTTTTTAGTTTCCATGACTTTGTGTAGAAATGGGAGTTTCTGTTAGGGTTGATTTCTACTTTTATTCCACTGTGGTCTGAGAAGATACATGGTATGATCTCTATTTTTAAAAATTTTTTGAGACATGCTTTATGTCCCAGGATATCTTCAATCTTACAGAATGTCCCATGAGCTGATGAGAAGAACATATATTCAGTGGTTTTTGGGTAAAATGTCCCGTAAATATCAGTCAGGACCATTTGTTCTAGAGTTCTGTTTAAGTCCTTTATTTCTTTGTTAATTTTCTGTTTGGAGCATCTGTCCTGTGTTGTCAGTGGGGTGTTGAAGTCTCCGACTATCATGGTGTTGCCATTTATCAATTTGTTTAGGTCAAGTAGAGTTTGCTTTATGAATCTGGGTAAGTTGGGTGCATACATATTTAGAATTGTTATGTCTTCTTGTTGAACTCTCTCCTTCACCATTATATAGTGACCCTCATTGTCTTTCATTACTTTTGTTGATTTAAAAGCTAAGTTATCTGAAGCCAAAACAGCCACACTAGCCTTCTTTTTGATTTCCGTTTGCTTGAAATATTGATTTCCACTCTTTTACCTTGAGTCTAAACGTGTCCTTGCAGGTTAGATGTGTTTCCTGAAGACAGAAGATACTTGGTTTGTATTTTTTTTCCATTTGGCCAGCCTATGTCTCTTTAGTGGAGAGTTCAATCCATTCACATTTATTGAGAGAAGTGATAGGTGGGGCAAATCTCTGTTCATCGTATTGGGTTGAACGTTGTTGTTTTGTTTTCTCTCTTGAGCAATTGTGATATCTTGCCTCTGATCTTTTGAGTGGTTTTACATTCATGAGTGTTTCTTGTGCTGATCTGTGTGTAACTGTGTTTTAAGTACTTCTTGGAGGGCTGCTCTTGTCTTTGTGAATTCCCTCAGTCTTTGCTTATCTGAGAATGTCTTTATTTCTCCTTCATATATGAAACTTAGTTTTGCAGGGTACGAGATTCAGCCCAGTCTCTTCTTGCTTGTAAGGTTTCAGTTGAGAAGTCTGGCATTATTCAGATGGGCTTTCCTTTGTATGTTACTTGTTTCTTTTGACTTAACAGCTCATAGAAGGGCCTCTTTAGTGGATATTTTGGTCAGTGTGATGATTGCATGTCATGGTGTGTTCCTGTTTGTATTGAATCTCCCAGGGGTCCTTTGAGCTTCTTGTACCTGGATGTCTAGAGATTTAGAAAGGCCTGGGAAATTTTCTGCTGCTATATCTTCAGATAGCCTATCCAGCCCTTGCGTGTTTTCTTCTTCACCCTCAGGGATGACCGTAACTCTCATGTTAGGCTTCTTGACATAATCCTACATTTCTTCTAGGCTTCGCTCTTTTCTCTTATTTCTCTGCTCTATCTCTGTGACTGATTTATTTAATTGAAAGGTGTTATCTTCAATCCCTGAGATTCTTTCTTCCATTTACTCTACCCTGTTCTTGAGGCTTTCCACTGTGTTTTGTAGTTCCTTCAATAAATTCTTCATTTCCAGGAGTTCAGTTTGATTTTTCTTTAATATTTCAATTTCTTTAGTGAATTTTTCTTCCAAGTTCAGAACTTTTTTTTTGTCATTTCTTTGTGTTGGTTATCCATTTTTTCTTGCATATCATTGAGTTTTCTTACAACCCATGTTTGAAATTTTTCTTCTGTCACTTTAGTGTTCTGAGTTTGGTTTATGTCCATTGCTAGAGAGGTGGTGTTCCTCTTTGGGGGTGTGCTTTCCATTTGATTCTTCATACTTTCAGAGTCCTGTTGCTGGTTCCTTCCCATCTGGATCAGTTGTTCCTTCTTGTCTTTAGATTTTCATTTGGATAATGACACTCCCTGTTTAGTCTCTGAGCCAGTAGGTGGTGTTTGTCAGTGAGACTCGGCCACACCCTTTATGATGAGTCAGTAGATGCAGTAAAGGGTTGTGCAGAATGACCTCCCTGTCAGTAAGTGGTCCTTACTGGGAGGAGCAGGCTGCAGTGTTGTTTTTGGGTCCTGTAACCAGCTCTTATTCCTCTGGAGAGGCACTCTTGTGCCTGGGGTGGTGGGGAGGGGGCCCTGGGACTTCCAGGTGTGTCCTTATTCTCCACTTCAGTGGGGACCAGTATGGGAGTGAGTCTGGGTGGAGCTGGGTTGGGTAAGCCTGCCCTCAAGTTCCACAAATGGTGTTAGCAGGGGCAAAGGTCTGTTCTCTGCATCTGGGAAAAGCTGCCAAGGAGGGGCTGAAATGGCCTCAACTAGCCAAAAAGTCTGTGTGTGGGAGTGGGGTTGTCTGAGACCTGCAGTCTGGAGCAGGCCTCACTCCTTTCCACCCTCCCCTATTGCGCTGTTTCTCCTGGGCCTCTGCAAGCAGGTAGGACCTCAAGCCAGCAGATCTCCCCTGGCTGTGATGTGGGGTGGGAGGTTCCCTGCCCAGGATTGCAGGTTGGGCTGGGCACATGGCCTCCCTGTGGGAGGAAGGTTGCCTCTCAAGCATGCTGATCTGTCCCTGAAAGCACACACACCTCAGTAGGCTTGCTCACAAATATCCTTTCTGTGCCCCAGGGCAATGCGATTGAGACCTGGGTGTACGGGGTCTGGTCTGCAGGCCTGTCCCCTGGGCCCTGGAGATCAATCCCTGACTCCGCCAGGGGGCAAAGTGCTGGTCTCAAGTCACCCACAGGGTGCCTAAGCTGGATTGGTGTCACTCCACCTTGGGATTTGCCCCACTCTCCTGGAGTCACCAGACAAGCAGCACCTGGGAGGGCTGGCGGGTAGGGAGCTCTCAGTCTGAGTACCCCTCAGTCTGCTGTAGAGCCCCAAAAGGAAAGGTCCCATTCCTTGGTGATGCCTCCGTGTGATGGCTAAATTGTTTCTCTGGGCACCCATGGGTAGGGAAGGGGAAGGAGAGAATGGAGCAATATGGTGCCTGCAGATAGGCTTGAGTCTGTGCATGGGGAGGTGCCCCGAAGGAGCTGGGAGCCTGGTGCCCTGTCCGCAAGAGGCCACTGCTCACTGGCAACAGCTGTCTCTGGGCTGGTGATGGCAGGTCTCTCCAACCACTCAGGGGCCCACCAACAGTCTGAGATGCAAGGGAGGGGAAAGTTAACTGCTCCACCTACCCTTGTCGCTGGTCTCCAAGCCTCTTGGGGATCTTTCTCCTTCCAGTTCTCCTCTGCAACATCTTCCCATGGAGTCTCCTGTAGTTTCAGGCACACTTCCTTCTGACCTTCGTCCGATCTATGTTTGTCTGCCTGTTAATTTTTTTTCACTTTCTTCTAAAATCTGTCTTTTTTACAGACACTCTGGCTGGCAGCTTTTCTTGTCCATCATCTTGAATCCTCCCACCAGTTTAGCATCATTTCTGTTGGGACTTAGATGGGGATAACTTTACAGATCATTTTGTAAAAGCTTAGACAAAAAATTGCTTTTTATTCTTCCTTACATGGTCCCATGTTAATCAATCTCTGTTACACCAGTCCACTGGAAAAGACATAAATTCATAGTTCCTGTTAACAACTGTGATAGAAATTTTCATTGTCAAATACACATTTAGGAATAGTAGAGAAGAAAACACGCTCAGAGAGAAAGATGCTCTGTCAGCAGATTTACATCAATCTGTTGGTTATAAGAATTGCATTGCTGAAGAAATTGGGAACTGATTAAGGGAAATTGGGGCCTGAAATTCATCGTTCCCACAAATGCTAACAAAGACTAAAATTTTGCATGCTCAGAGATTATATCACAGGACACTTGCATTTATCCATAAGACTCCAGAGTGAATATGATACTTTAATTATATCAGGGCAAATCTTCTCACTTTATTGATTTCCAGAAAAGAGTCAGTAGGAGTATTGACTGACTCGACAGTTCTTTCCCTTCTCAAGAAGCAAGAGAAATAGTGCTTAAAACTAGAATGATGAAAAACAACACCATCCTTACCTCTATGCCCTGCTGCTCTGAGATTAGAAAACACTTTAGCTACATAAGAAGACAAGTTTTCTTGAGCTGTATATTGGATTCCACAAATTCTCAGGAGGTGCAAAGTGGTCACGATTTGCCTTTAGATATGGGCATCTGCACTGAGTTTGGGGCAATGTTCTATCCCTAACCCTGTCCTTAGAACTGATAATGAAGCTGGTAGAAGAGGCAAAAGAAAATGGACAGAGGGAAAACCTATATTTCTTCATTTTTTTCTCTGCTTTTTAAGCATTTTGCACTGACCAAGAGGTTGAAATGTGTATAAAATAATTTAGTGGTTTCATGTGTTTACATTTCAGCTCTCTCATTTATAAATTGTGGGATCTTAGGATAGTTGTTAAAGCATGTACATCATTAGAAAAAAATGAGATGA
The DNA here is from genome assembly GCA_004363605.1 of Indri indri. Lineage (NCBI taxonomy): Eukaryota > Metazoa > Chordata > Mammalia > Primates > Indriidae > Indri > Indri indri. Next base: position 41,701 of record RJWJ010011174.1, read on the forward strand.
TGATAATAACTTTTTGAAAGTTGTTATGAATGCTAAATTAATAAATACTTATGAAGTGTCTTAGCCTTGGGCAGTGATTTTCAAACTGTTCTTCCTGATCATTTAGTATGAAATTGATGTGGTATGTAGCACGATCAGCTTAAAAACATGCAAATGAAATAGAAAATATCAGAATGCATCATGCATTTTAAGGGTATGTATTGGATGGTGAAATTTTTGCTTTAGCTTCTCCCATAGACATACACACACAGTATATATCAGGAAACCAAGGAAAACATGTTTTTTTTTTACTATGGGCTTAAGTAAGAGGAGTTTATAAAACACTGGAATAGGGCAAAGTAGTCAATAAATATTAACATTTTTCTTTTCCTTTTTAAATTTTACCTTTCACCAGCCTTGTATATTGGAATTTTTCACAACAAATACAGTTGGCCCTTGGAATTTGTGAGGGAACAACCTAAATCTTTAAGAAATACATGTTGTCCTGTCTTATGTGGGGGCTTGGTTCTAATGACCATTAAATCCCTTACATTTTTATAAAGTAGCTTACTTACACCATGGCATGCCAATTGGTACAAAGATAGAGTGGCAGCAGCAGAGTCACATCCCCTCTAGCACTCATTCCTGCACATGGGCCAGAAGGGGGAGCAGAATGTTTTGTGCTTTGTCTTTTCTAATAAAAATTTTTTCATCTCCTTTCTTTCCTTTAGCTAAAAGCAAATATTTGTATTTGAGTTAAATGTATTATATGCTGAGGTTATAGGTTACAAGAAAGAGTGTAGATCAATAAACCTCCATTCAGATGTGGCCACTGGATAGTCTTCCACGTACTGTTACTAGCAGTCTCTGAAAATGTGTGTTGAAAATGGAACCTCAGAAATTACAATTTACTACATGTTGCAGATCACCAAATACACAAGTGGATAATGAAAACTGTGGAATTCCAAATTTCCATAAGAGCCTATCTGAGGTATATATTGGTTCCAAATTTATTCTCAAATAATCATGTTAGGCTTCATGTAAGTCATTTAATCTTTCCAAACCTAAAGGTCCTCATCTGTCACATGGGATTAATATTTTTTTGTGAAAATTTAATAAGTTGACATATGTACAGTATATAGCACATAAGAAGCATTTTATGCATGTCAGCTGTTGTCTCAGGTCAAGATTCTAGGAAAACAGGCTCTGAGATGAAGATTTGCATGTAGGTGGCGTTTGGTGTTTTGGAGAGATCTCAGAAACATCACCTATAAGCAAATGAGGAGGATACACCAGGCAGAAGAAGTCGAATGTGCAATTGCAACAGAGCCCCCTGGGGAGATCTGGTAGTGAGATGCATCAAACAAGGGTGATTTGGGGCAAGTTAAGGTAACTCTCTTTGTTGAGGGAAAGACCCAGAAAGAGATTCAGTTGAGATAAATGAGTAGCCAACTCTCCCAGCAGCTGTGGGAATGAGCATGTTTTAGTCCTGAAGGGGGGATCTGAGTAGCACCAACTGCAGTCCCTCCATATAGTAGTTGGGTCCACTTGCTTGACATAGAAAGTTTATGTCATCTGAGATAAGTGCCTCCAGGATTTTGGGTGGTGTGTTTTCCTTAGGAAATGTAGAAGAAGGAGGTCAGCAGGGTGACCTCCAGTCCTCACCACTGCAGTGGTCTCAAGGCCACAACTGACATCCTCACCTCCACCACACAGTCTAGACTCCCATCACTCTCAGCTTGGGGCACTTCTGCTCTAGGGGTGTACCTGGTGGCATGACCCAGACCGTAGTCCCTGGCGTCCATGCCCATCTTGGGCCAGGGCTACTGTCCTTGTCCATCTATCATCAAAATAGGCAGGGAAGTACCTAGAAACACTCCTGTTCCCCCTGAGGTGCTAAATGTATTCTCTGCCTTCCTTATGTGACAGCTCTCCTATCTCCTCCTGAACACTGTGATCAGCCCTGACAGAAAGGTAACTCCCTTCCTTGCCTGCTGGTCTTCTGGCATGAACAGCTTGACATGACTGGGCAGAAACTGTACCTTAAAGTTTAATGGGACCCTTACTCTGTCCTCTGGTGGAGCATTCACTTTTGAAACCAGGACCTTTAGACACACAAGCTTAAAGTTGTGGAAATGAGAAGTACAAATACCCCCTGGGAGCCAGATCCTTCAGACACACAGAAGCCAATGTTGTAGGACAAGAAGCACAAATTCCCTAAATGGGTCCTTGGAAAGGATGATAAGGTCATTTCTATTTCCACCTCTTTGCTCCCAGACCCATGTATTCTATTATAGGTAACACAGCACCAGAACCCATAATAGATCAGTGTAGTATATACATAAGGTGTCCTGGAGGGTTGCCACTCATCCTTAAAAGGTGTCATCCCAAATCAGTGCCCCAAATGGCCTTCAAATGGCCATATCACTGCTCATCAGGCTGGCTGCTGCTATTTGGCATGGTATGTGTTGGGACCTGTGCATTTCATTATAGCACATCCACAGGATAACCTGCTCTGCTGCCCAATGCATTCCTTGGATCACAAAGATATTGTGTCGTATTTCACATTGGTAGATCAAACGCTTTGTGAGCATAGGGATAATAATGATGCTGGTCAAGTTCATGTGAGCTGACAGTAGTTATTTATTAATCATCTCAAATGACAGTTTACTTAAGAATAAAACCAATTTAGAGGAAAGTAAAATGGAGAAATGGAGAGAGAATTTTTTCTGATAACATTGTTTGAGCACTTGGTTCCTTAGTGCCTGAAATGAGTTCCCCAGAGTTTTTGTTAAGTGGGTGTCTTAGTCCATTTTGTGCGGCTATCAAAGAATACCACAGACCAGGAAATTTATAAAGAACAGAAATTTATTTCTCATCAAGATCAAGGCAGTGGCATTTGGTGTCTGGTGAGGGGCTCCTTGCTGTATCCTCACATGGCAGAAGCAGAAGGGCAAGCAAGCATGCTGGTCTAATGGTTCATGAAGCCTCTTTTATAAGGGTCTTAATCCCATTAATGAGGAAGGAGTCCTTATGGACTAGCCATCTCTTAAAGGCCCTACCTCTTAATGCTATCACATTGGCAACACCTAAATTTTGGAGGGGTCTCATTGAAACCATAACAAGTGAGCCTTTACATTCTTCTATTATTTGTTTGGTTTTTGAAAATTACATCCAAAAGAATTTGGATGAAACCACCAACTTGCCTTCCATGGCTGTACGTTCTTAATTTTGCAAAGTTAATACCATAAATAATGACTTATTCTGTCTTGAAAGTCAGTTTATGTCTTTAGGCTGACTTCGACTATCTCTGATTTGATCTATTTTGTAATGATTTTATAGTTGAAATCTCAGAAATAGATATTCCCAGGTTCTTTTGGGTCTTATAATATTTCCCAAAGGGCACATGAAATCCTACTGT